>CAXHWN010002098.1:0-17663 GCA_964020975.1 Hermodice carunculata | reverse complement strand
ATGAATAAACCCCAATTTCTTCATCTGTTACGCGTCACCACCTGCAAGTAGGTAGATGCCAGTGGGACGTTAACTGTTTGTCCCATCCGCTAGCAACATGCTGCATTAAAGCACCGAAAGGGGAGCATGCATACCTTGAAATCTGAGAAGTCATCACTGTGGCACAATACCTCAAAAGATTAAATCAAATGATAACACACACACACAATATATATATATATATATTATAATATATATATATATATATATATATATATATATATATATATATATATATATATATATATATATATATATATATATATATATAAAGGGGAGCATACATACCAAAACCCTTGATATTCAAAACCCGTTTTCCCCATAGACATTGACATACCTTAAAATCTGGGAAGTCATCACTGTGGCACAAAACCTCAAAAGATTAAATCACACGATAACACACACACACACAATATATATATATATATATATATATATATATATATATATATAATATTATATATATATATATATATAATATATATACATATATATATATATTATGTATATTTATATTTTATATATATGTCGGCTTTGCGTCACGCTGTTGTCTTAAAATGCACATAATTATGTCCGTTTCACGCGTTTATGCGACAACCCCCCCCCCCAAAAAAAAGAAAGAAAAAAAAGGTAATAATAAAAATAATGTCTTCACTGGACACATGTGTACCCCGTCTGCCAGCTGCAACAAATGTTGTTCTTATTTGGTTTTTCAAAAAATTACGATAAGGTCGAAATACCCATCCCCACCCCACCCCACCCCACCCCCAAAAAAAACCCTTCGTCTATCAGTATCCTCGTACATCTACAAGAAAAGAATGACCAAGGTCAGCAGTTTTCCAGGGCAAACTCTCGGAGAGATGTGTGTAAAGCCTGCCAAAGAAAGCTGTGGACCCAGTGCACACACTGGCACACAGGTGATTTACACGTGTACGTCGTCATTAATTATCGCCACAAACTCTCTGAAAATTATTTGTCCGTTGCAACTAGATGTCCAAAATATTGAGTGGATTACATAATGATAATGAAGCCGAACAACTCATGCCAATTATGTTTCAAAACACATTTCCATTATGCTTGTATGTTTATTGTCATATATCGTTTGAACCAACAAAGCTTAGTCAATATATGACATGATGATAATGAAGCCGAACAACTTATAGCAATTCTTTTTCAAAACACATTTCCATGATGCTTGCTTGTTTTCGGTCATATGACGAAATGACATCTCATTTGAACCAATAAAGCTAAGTCAATATGTTAAGTTTGAGCATTACAGATTATGAGGTATGTTGCTTGAATAGATCATCACAAGTGTAGCCGGGGTATATTTTTATGTATCCAGTAACGTGAATCTTGGACTAGTAAGTGTCATTGGCAACACTTAGTATGATAGAATGCAACGGGTATATATACAAGTAAAACAAGAACCGAAATATTGAAGACGTATGTCTATATGAAATATTTTGCGAAATATTAGACAATGTTGAATTGGTCAAATAATTGCATGTTTTGGACTGTACTTTTTTATTTCTTCGTCTTTGAATTTTGGTTTATATATATATATATATATATATAATATATATATATATATATATATATATATATATATATATAATATATATATATATATATATAGATGTATGTGTATGTGTGTGCTTACACACCAAATGCACCAAATTCCCATTCCTAAAAAGAATGGTTCAATGGAGACCATTATGCATATATGACATAATCAACACGGTCTAGTTCATTGTTTTAATCCAGTACAGGTACTATATTCGGAGTTGTCCCAGATCAGGGAATGTACACATGTAAGTCCACCAGCATCAAAAGAGCACCGAAAATACATATAATTTGTAACCAGAGAACGGTCGTGTCTCGAATCAGCTACCTTCGGCGCCAATAACCTTGTCGAAAATGGAAACACACACACGTATATATATATATATATATATATATATATATATATATATATATATATATATATATATATATATATATATGTGTGTGTGTGTGTGTGTGTGTCTGAGAGAGAGAGAGAGAAAGAGAGAGAGAGAGAGAGGAGAGAGAGAGAGAGAGATGAGAGAGAGAAGAGAGAGAGAGAGAGAGAGAGAGAGAGAGAGAGAGAGAGAGAGAGAGAGGAGAGAGAGAGAGAGAGAGAGAGAGAGAGAGAGGAGAGAGAGAGAGAGAGAGAGTGTGTGTGTGCCTGTTTCCCGATCGCTTTTTTGAATAAAAATATGTTTAAACCAAAATGGGAAACGCACATACCAACAGCACCAAATCCCTATTCCTAAAAAGACTGGTTCAATAATATAAATGCAAACAAGTTATATGAAACTGATGGTAATTTAGGTCATGCTTAACTGATACCTAACAAAAAGAACATGACTGGGTGCATTCTGCATCTAGCTAGGGCTAGCGAATTAGACACCTGTGAACGTTTGGATTTTTCTTTTTCTGAAAACAAGGAAACCTTGGTTTCCAACATGTGCACTAATGCGCAGAATATGAATGATAGTCTCTTTAAAACACATGCATAGTTAGGTTTGATAATGATATCTGATACAACACCAAAAAATCCCAGGATAATTTACATGCTGGTCATTATTATATGCATGGGAAGTAGGTCAAAGTGTTTTGTTTGGGGGTATTGTGATGAGCTGTTTGCGGGTTTTGTATGCTGCATGTAAGAATACAGGAGAGTTAAGGGATTTGTTTTGGACTGAATGTAAGACTGCTATTGATTCACAAGAAAACAAACAAACTTGCCTCTAAACCATGTATTAGAGCGTATTTAAATTGGTTGTAGCTGGACAGGCAAAAGTATATACAAGGCTGAATTGCTCACATGATTTTAATGTGAAGCAAATTTCGCAAAGCAAAGAAGACGCACACGCCATGTATTAAAACTTGATTAAATGTGAACTCACCATCATGCACACATGCATAAATAGATGCATACAAACATATATACATCATGCCACGTATAAAAACTGGATTAAATGTGAGTTTAGCATCATATATACATGCATAAATGCGTGCATACATACATACATACATACATACATACATACATACGTCACATAGATACTTTTTACAAACATACATACATACATACATACATACATACATACATACGTTTGGTCATTTTCTACACACCTGGATCTTCAATACTTGTACATGTCTGTTGTCGTTCCACAAAATCGTTTTGTTTTTTTAAAGTTTTAAATGTGGGTTGCTACCTTGCCCTTCCATATTATCCACCGATCAAAAATGTTAGATATTTCGTGTCACATAAAATTTGCTTTTCAGAGTGGGGAATTGATCAATCATTTTAGTCCAAAGACTCTGTGCTAAAAATTGTCATGCTCCCAAAACAGGGGAATTTTCAGAGCAGCCGAATATTTTCAGAGCAAAGGTGCCTTATTTTTAACAATTTAAGGTTGAAAATGTTGTGCTTTTACATTATTTTCCAACTGACTGATATATTTTATGAATTTTTCAAACCTGGCATATTGATAAAGTTCGTGGTGCATTCATGATTCGCTTTACAGGACTAGTATCATACGGCTCAGCGCTTACCAACAATCGGGCGTTTCCACCAGAGCGCAATGTGACGACATCGTCTCATTGTTACCTTGCAGTAAAATGACTGTCCGAATAAAAATGTAGCCTTCATTGCACATCTCCCATGAGATCTGCGAGAGCTAGCTTTTGCTTTTGTATATCTAATTGGCCTAAAACCAAATGAGTTGCTCCGTTCTGTTATTTCTGTATTCCACCTGATTTTTTGTGACACTCACACACACACACACATATATACAAAGAAGTGTCAAATTACTTCAATTTTCACTTTATATATATATATATATATATATATATGTCTCTCTCTCTATATATATATACATACATTATTTTGATATCTTTATATATATATATATATATATATATATATATATATATATATATATATATATATATATATATGTGTGTGTGTGTGTGTGTGTGTGTGTGTGTGTGTGTGTGTGTGTGTGTATAAAGTGAAAATTGAAGAAATTTGACACCTCTTTGTATAATATACATAGCAAAATAGCTTAATGTGAATAGACCATTGAAGCAAAACTAGAATGACTTTGCTTGCCCTTTGTCACTTATAATGTTCAACAGCAACTGTTGGGATCAGTATGCGCACATACTCCATTCTCCGGTGATCCAAACCGCGAAATAATGGAACAGATCCAGAAAATATATTTCAAGCCACGTATTGGGTGATATGAAATTACAAAAGCCATGTATCTTTTGCATTTACCATGACAAAATGGAGCAAACAAGACGCAGAATAATTGCATTGAACTTGCAGGTCTCCGACGCCGTCGTGATATTTTTCGTAAATTAATTAATTAATACGACCTTACCTATGTACGAGACCAGGTCATATATATATATATAGAGAGAGAGAGAGAGAGAGATAATGCGAATATACATGCGTATAGGGGTGCCGTGTGATATCCCCCACTGTCTCTTACCTTGACTCCGTGGAAAATGGAATAACGTGACAAATAATCCAATTGTTATAAGCTCCATGACGCTAACTAAATCTTTTTCTGTCAAACCAATTGAGAGAATATTTCACATTTCGAATTTGGACACGAATTTTTTCAGAGGAACTCGCAGCGGGTAAGGACCGCACACCCAGCCAGGTAGCCCGCGGTACAATGTTTGTTCCGTCCCCATAGTGAGCAGTGTTATTTTGTCGGTCGCTCATGCAGAACAAGTTATAATGCATTTACTCGTTCAATGATTCTGCTGTGAATTGAAGATATTTATGTATCTCTTGGGGCATATCGATTCTCTATTCAAAGCCCGTCAATCCCGAATAAAAAATGTGACAGATCAACTTTACCTCATGGACAATGGTGAGTCACCTTTGCGACCCTAAGCGGACATTAATATGTTTGGGAATTACTGTGCAATGACATAATGAATGTAGTTGACGATCGATTGAGTCCAGTCTTACTATATATGGCTCATTTGAAACAAAAGTCTAAATACCAATAAAACATTCTTAAGCTTATTATATCCAGGTGCAACATGTGATTCTGAAAATAATTTGGGATGGACGACCATCCATTGTGGTGACTGTTATACCCTAATAGGTCTGTACCCTGCATCCTGGACATATTTTTTTATTTCAAACTTATATCTTTAACAACAGAATCTTGTCACAGCAAAGACGTTTTCCGACTGTGGCGTATTTACTGGTGTCCAACAGGCTAAGGAAGCTGCAATCAAGCCCGTCACCAGGGGAGGGGGGTCGAGGGGTACGAACCACCCCACCACCACCACCACCACCGCCCACACACACACCTAAAAACAAAAACAACAACAACACACACACAAGACACGCAAAAGCATATAAACAACCAAAACAAACAAATCCAGCCTCAATGAGATATATCTGTCTTTTTACTGGACTTCAAAACGAGTATCTGTGAATCATCAGCGCTTATAACACTTCCAGCAATAGGCTCTCCGACTGTCCGTTAACTTCACTTGTGGTATGTAGTAGCAGGCCAATAAAAAACAAAAACAAAACAAAAAAACAAAACAAAAAACATTTATACAATGAATTTTGCGAAACATTAGTAAAATGTGTATGCCAATATAGTTATCTCCCCTCCCCCCCCCCCTTCCAAACTCTCTACCCGCTCGGTCGCTTACTCTTCCTCGCACTGTCAATATCTTCAAAATCTGAATCCCCTTTCCAGGAAAAACTAGTGGCGGGCCTGGCAATGGCACGGACTTCAACACCTGCACGTTTTGAGGTGCACTTTTAACATCTGATGAAGCAACCTTCCTTGACCAGCGTTATCTATCTGCAATTTTTTTTTTTTTTTTTTTTTTTTTTGCTTCTTTTCAGGATAGACCCAGGTCCACTTCTTTGCTTTAAATAGAAACACTCGGCAAGGAAGTTTACTTTATTTACAAACATTTTGACATTCTTTACAGAAAATTTCATCAAAGTCTCATACATGACTGATACAGGCCTAGTTACTCAATCCAGTGTGCTTATGCCTCAAATATCTTCTCGAGTTGAGAGAAATATTACAGCAGAGCAAAGAGGATAGCGCATTATTTGGTTCTTGACGCCTATCTTGCGAACTGCCTCCTCGATTTCCTAGCAGCAAAGGCACTCTTTGGCCTTGTCCATGACTGTAACCCACCTGCCCACCCCCGACAAGTGTACCAGTCACTGGACTGTAGACGGGCCAGCAGACGGTCCTTTATCTGCTCTCAATCTGGCTGCCCTCTTTAGCCTCTTCCTAGTCCAAAACCACCAGTGCAGTTTTCCTTAAGAAATTCAAAGGTAAATGTATTAAAATGTGATACAGATTCCTTTTTTGATAGGTTAATTGCTCGCACTTCCGGGAACAATATCTTTGATTACAGACGTGTAGTTTGACAATTGTAAATTTTCTTTTCGCCGACCCCATTGAAACCAGAGTAGAGAGTCCACACTGATCTTTGGGGGAAATTAGGGAGGGGAACCGGATGCAAGATTTACAAATTTGCGGCCAGGTTAGCACGCTTTGTGTCAATCATGGGAAACCATGGATCACTTGCTTAAAACAAAAACGTGGATTGAAGAACGCCTGCTCCTCTTCGCGGGGAGTTTAAACAGTTGTGTTAAGAGGGTGAATTGAATTATTTACTGAAAGTTCTGCAGGTTTTGGGAAATGTATGGGATGCAGACTCTCACACCTTTGCGATCTCCATATTAAAGAGATCGTTGAGTATTGCAGTCCCAACAAATTTTTAGGGCCATGCTAATGCACAGGATCCCTCCTCCTCAAACGTATTGAAGCCCTCGTATGGAAGCCCTCGTGTTGCTAATTATTCTACAAAATTGTTTGCTGGATAAAATTGCAGCATCTTCCAGGGTTTCAATTAATATTATGGATAAAGGTAATAAAACTCTCATAGACCATCATTAACTAAGTCTATGGCTATAGTCATTATCTGCATATGTATGTGACATCATTAACATATGCCCACAAAATTGACAATAACGTCCATATTTTAATCACATATTCGTCGTAAAATTCATCTGTTGATAAATAGACTCAGGCACTCTAACAGGCTATAAATATATACAGTGGAAAACAGTTTTTCCAGCGTGCTTTTTGTAAAAATTTAAACCTGGAATGGCACTAACCTGGTAGATCCATCATGAATTCACATAAATTAACAAACATACGGAAACTGGGTCTACAGATAGATATATCACCTAAAGTTACCTTCACATCTTTGCTCAGGTACTTCAAAAATCTGCTACTGTGCTTTCAGATGTTATGCATTTTGCTTTGAGTAAAATGTATGCCAAGGTGGAAAAGCTAAAGAGAAGAAAATTAGATACCATGGCAGCACCCTATTTAGGTGGGTAATGCATGGCGTTTTTGAAGTTGAATGTTTGTTGGCTTCTTCCAAGCTGTACACTGATATAATGAAATTGAGTTCTTCATTGAAAACAAGGCGAAATATGTTACATGAAGCCCCTTTTGTAAATGGTAGCCTCAGGCGAAAACATGCAGAAAATGATTTCAGTAAGTTAAAATAGACAGAGGCCAACAGAATAGTCTGCTCAATATAACACGTGCGCTGATCTCTACTGGATCTTTAGGCTTACTAGATGTATTGTTCAGCAACTGACTTTTAAACAAGAATGAAGCCATTTTTATCAGAAGGAGCTTTTTCATATTTGTTTACAGAAAATACAGTTGGTGGTATTTCATGGAAGTTTAACGTAAATGTTGATGTAAATAAGGGGCCTGTTGTTAATCTCTGAGACCCATATTTATTTCCGTTTTGGAACAGAAACCCGTCCCCCTTTGATTTGGAAAAGATTTAAATGAACTAAATCACTCTAAGAATCAGGAAATTGCGGCCAGGGTTACAAGCACTGATTACACAACATCATTGACCGCGTTTGGTTACTGCTTCCTTTTGAGAGTACTGATGGGCATCTCCAGATTATCGTAAATATGCTCACAAGCTACAATGAACATGTTTGATGCCGTTGAAGGCATGGACGTGATAACGGATGACTAGTTAGTCCATGATCCGACGTAAGAAATCTTCAAACAAAGATTAGAAAAGGTATTGTGGAGAGACCTGCAAAGCAATGTTGAATTTAGTACAGAAAAGAAATCAGGTAGCACTGTCCAACGTACCATATGCCGGACACAGCATTACACAGAAAGCGTGAAAATAAATGCCTGAATGTGTTCAATTATTAAAGCCTGGACCATAGAGAAGCAGAGAGTAGGTTAACTTGATTCGATCTAAAGACTTCTAGAGTGTATCTTCTAATCCATTCCTAAATTAAATTTCATGCAAATTTGTAAGGATATAAAACCAACGAAAGCTGGTACTGTAGACTAGTCCAGCAGCCAACATTCCAAGAAATCAACGATTTTCTGAGCTCCACATTTTTGAAATATTATTATTTGAGTGCCTCGACATGGATCAGCTTAGATACCAGCTCAAAATGCCTAGTTACACCTACAATCAAGGCCTATAGTATCACCGCAGGCACATTAAGACCGCTACGAAAATTGAACAAACATGTGCTCTAGTAGAGAAGAGATGGTGACTTAAGTGTTTCGCTGTCGAAGATTTCACAGACTCAGAGGTAAGTATTTTACACATGTATGTGAATCACCCTCACGTCAGAGTTTTACGGAAAACATTTGGCTTTGTTTGTATCAGCATTTGCAACTATTGGGCAAAAATAACTCAGCCAGTATCAGTTTCGAAATTAACTATAACACACATGCAGCCCATTGTTCAGCATAAGTATTATCACGCGGTAAAAAGCATTTATCAAATTTGGTATAGCTGGTGGCTGAGAAAAAAGTCAATCTTTTACGAAAAGAACAGACATAATGCACTATGTGTTACATACCAGGTTCTGCTTTCATGTCTGCTGTGCCACCAATACATAAATATAGAGCATGTGGTATATCCTTGTTGCTGCATTTTTTTTTCATGATTAGAGAAATACGAAAAGTTTGGATATTCATTTTTCCATGAATGTATTTGATTATTTGGTTGGGTTTGCCTATAGCTGGCGGGCATAAAATCTGTACCCTACTGACTTTTTTCCCCATCCCGTCCCACCCGCAGCATGTTCAAATTATTTGCATCACAGAAATTTTCAGATTACAAATTAAGACATAAAAATTTAGGTAGACTACAGTGTATTGTGTATCTAAATAAAGAATTGAATGTCTTTTCAGTTGTATTCATCGTCGCTTGATTTCAACTTGACCGGCACTTTTTCATGACGTCTCTAACAGTATGTGCCTTATTACTGGTGCTGTTTGTCATTGATGGCCCACAGGGGATGAAATATTATAAGTAATATACACAGTAGTTCTTGCAATTTTCGAAAGCGAATATGCAATTTTTATAGCAAATTTACCATGACCTAGATTACAGTTAATATCTTGTGCATGCCCTATGAGGAAGAAAAGAAAGAAAGAAAAACATGGTGAGGTGTGAGGTCAACGCCTAATTTGCCTGAGGCTGGACAGCGCGTACAGCCCGCCTGAAGCACAATAAGCACAACAACCATTTTAGTTCCATATTTGAACGCCATGTATTAACACCAACTTTAAAAGCAGTGTTAAATAATTTCAATCTTCCTGCATATTCACATATTATAAGAAACCCATATAGACCAATTATCGTTGCCATTATCGTCGTCGTCGTCATCGTCGTCGTCATCATCATCATCATCATCATCATCATCATCATCATCATCATCATCATCATCATCATCATCATCATCGCTTGTGTTTTTATGTTGGTCATCACTCGTCTCAAATTTTGCACAGGGAAAAGCGTAATCGTCGAAAATGCTTACCACTTGATATTTTTTAAACTCCAAACAGACAGACTTAATTACATGCTCCTCTCATCATTCTAAATAGTTCTTCCTGGTCTCCATGTTAGAATTTGTGCAGGTGGATTCTGACAGACTGCTGTACCCTCTAACGGGCCCATGCATCATGATAATGTACCCGCACTGACGCTATAATTGGCGTCCTTGACCTACTTCCGTGAAAACATATTTTTTTTCAAGACTAAATTTATCATCATTTTTCATGAATGGATGAATCAACGACTTTATGAAGTGCACCACTCACAAAAAATGGTACTGTCTTAGTCTTACAGTGCATTCCATCCCAACCCTATGGCGGCTCATTGGTGGCAACCTAATGGTATTTTTTTATCTCGTAATAACGAGACAATTATTTCGTAATTCCGAGATACTATCTCGTAATTATGAGTTACTGTCCCGTAATTACAAGATAGTTATCTCGTAATTGCGAGACAACTATCTCATGCTGTATACTCTTTAGTTGAAGATACCAAGCTAAAAGCCATTTCATTTCACAGGGTCGTTTTCACCCCCATTTATCCTTCCAAGCCTTTGCTACAAGGGTAAGACTTGCCCTGGACTTCAAACTGCACCCAGTACCTCAACCTAATTGCTTTTATGTAATAAATGAGATAGCACTTTATTCAATAGATTAGGGGGCTCTATTTAGCTTCATCAGTGAACTTTTTTTGTCAAATTAAAAAAAATGTGGGTAATCAAGTTAATTTTCAGAAAATGCTATATTGAATTAACACATTGATCATAAAAATTGGCTGGCATAAAGTAAACTTTTGCATATATTTTGTACCATGAAGCAAAGGAAGCCGGACACAGGCAGCTGCTCTAGTAATTACGGTATTAATAGAAAGTTACAAACAAGCTGGCCTACAGTGTATGCGCAGTGATCAGCGTCTGGCTTCAGAGAGTATTAGACCTTGGTGGGGAAATGAGGAATGGGGTGAAAAATTAAAATCATGGCAGCTGAGGTGTACACATCATGTCGTTACGAGCTAGTAACGAGTTATATATCTCGTAATTAGGAGAAAAATGTTTCGTTATTACGAGATAGTTACTCGTTTGTACGAAATAGTAAATCGTAATAACGAGATTTAAAAAAATAACATTAGGTTTGCACCAATGAGCCGTCATACAATCCAGCATATGAGCCTGACCTCTGAGAATATCCATGGTTCAAGCCATGACTTTTATTGAACACTACATGTATATCCAAACAATGTAAATGCTGAGTCATATTGTTTCCCGAATGAAAATAAATTCATTTTTGCTATGTAAATTGAGCACGTTATTTTTAAACACAAATCCAAGAAAGGTTGTATTGTCCCAGAAGATACTAAAGTGTCCGAGAAATGCACTGATACTGAAGTAGAACATTAACGTTTCAAAAATCAAATTTGAAGATTTTGAAATCGCAACCTGTACCTGTCAGGTGCTTGGAGCGAGTCGAGAAAGCTCTCCACTCATTGTACGACCTCAGCGCGAAGATTTTGTGGGAATTTGTGGTTCGATCGGACAAAATGGCCCGGAGAACAATGTCTTTTATTGAAACCTGAACATGAAAAGTTTAAGACGCCATCCTCTTGTGTAGAAGTAGACAGCCCGCATGGTGTCATCGGATTGTGCACAAGGTGACTTGGCAATATTTCTGGATCCACAACTACATGGATACGATCCTGATGTGTGAAATACTGGTGCATGAATGCAAATTATGTAACCATTTGTCTATTTGTTGTGCATTACGTCCTTTTCAGTCTTTATACAAACCGTGATTATTTCCATGAACGTATTTGGAATGGAATAAAACCGTGCCCACTTCAATACCTTGCACTGAAGCAGTTTGAACTTAAATATGGAAGGTGAAATACATATATATTTTTTTCTCATCTTTATTATTTCAGCCAATGACAAACCTCTGTAGAACCCTCGCGCACTTGAAATATCCTACCACGTCAATGCAAACAAATCTATAATTTTATACTTTAATAATGCTTAAATAAAAGATCTACACATAATGCATGACTTGTTCTCTTTTCCCATATGGTAAATATATATATTTTGTCATTCGGACTTCTTAATATGAATATTTTGACCTGTTGACGAGAAAGGAGCCGTCAATAGAAGATAAGAGTCTTATGTAAACCAGGGATACGACAGAGACCATCATAACAGCATGCATAACTAGCTGGCAATACATGTTGTTTGACCTTAGCGACAACAGTCTCATGCGGGAGTGGTGGTGGGCTGGGGAGGGGTATGGAGTGGATCTACGGGCACTGGGTTCTGCTTTGGCAGCTACGTGTCTTTGTAGAAGGGGGGTGGGGGGGGGGGGGTCCAGTACGCTGGTACAGGTAATTATTTTCTGGAGTACGCAGTACGGAAAATTAAAATCTTTCAACATTTTGGATAGTTTGAAGTACGTAAAATAAGAGGGCTTTCAGTACGCCAGTACGGTAAATAAAAAGCCCCAGTACGCCAGTACGGGAAACCCCTTACCCACCCTTTTTGTAGCACACTGCAAACAAACAACGCTGTAGCATGGAGTTCAGTTACAAGAAATGGGTTCTGCCTAGCTTGCACAACATCGTTTTGTTTTCATTATATTATATTGCGAAATGGGACAACTGACCTCTTTCTATGTGAACGTGAAAGGAGAGAGATAGAGCGAGAGAGACAGAGTTATCATACTCGAATTTCATTGCGCGGCAAAACTCTGCACATGGTGTCTAATATACTTATGCAAATTTTTAGGGAATGCCATATACAAGTGCCTATAATTCCTTACTGGAATGAGAACTGGGCAATATAGGTTCCTAAATATGTTACCTGATCAGTTTTGTTTTTGTTTTGAATGTCATGCATCATTGGCTCCCTTTTGTTGTCTTATGAGCACTGATTTCAATGGCCAGGGTGTGGTGTCAAAATTTGTCGGGAAAGTGTGCCACTGGCCAGTGTAAGCACAGACCAACATGGAAACCACACGTAGCCGTTTAGAAGATGGCAGAAAATGGCAAATTGGGGGACTTTGTGATCGTGCAGGCTGGTCCCAAGCAAGGGCTGCTCGAGAGTTCAATGTTTCATGTTCTGTGGTTTCGAGATTAATGTCTAAACACAGGGATGGAGGCCTATCCAGTGGTGCTTGCCTGCTTCACAGGCACAACAAACTGATCTGTAGACGTTCACCCATCCCCAAGTTACCATGTGCAGGATATATGGGACACCGTTATACATGACTGTGAAATGCTGCCTGTGATGCATCGACTGACAAATTTTCATCACTGACTTGACTTGCTTTTGTTCTTTATTCATTGTCTGTGATCATTGGGCGCGACCACTATGCAACAGTGGTGAATGTTGAGTATTGGAATAAAAAATCCATGTCATACAAATTTCACTTCATTTTTTTACATAACTCCCTAAAGCAGGGTCCATCATATATAGCATTCCCTAAAATATTTCTATGAGTATATGTTCCTGGGTCGGGGGGGGGGAGGGGAGGGAGAGAGAGCTTCTTGCATATGGTAATTTCAATTTCAAATGACGAATTGTGTTATTTTTAGGTGGAGACCTATATGGAGTGTGACGTTTTGTCTAGGCAAACGTATAATATATATGTCCCTCGTAGCACCCAGTTATTTTGTAAGACCATGATGGGTTGACGGACATTGGCTCTTTGACTCTTTACTGTCAGTCAATATTGAGCGAGAGTATTCTGAGCAATCGAGATGGACAAAGTCAAACCAGCTCTATCACATTATCGGCACACCACTCACTGGCAGTCAATATTTTTGAAACAAAGATCTCTTGCTTTTCACTGTACACTTTCCTCCATCTCGAATGTACCTGTTTGCCATGTTGTATAAATGTTCGTTTTTCCTCAAGCACTCTGCCAAAACACTGTCACACTCACATGTCTTTCGAGGACAATCCAGTATTGCTGAAACAAGGAATTAAAATATCTGCAATCAAACATGAAATACCGAGTGCAAAATTAGCTTAGATCTTTATATACAGATATCTGTACATCTTGTAGATTGTATTGCTTTGTGGTGTTCTGTGTGTTTCTGTACATGGCTGCTACATAAAGCTTTTCAATTATAATTTACACTGCTCTCTATGTTGTTGAAGTAGTGTTGGTGTAGAGATCGAGGACTATTTTAATTTTTTTTAATTCCGGTGCTGTTCTATTTTCACTTATTGCGCACATGACGCGCAAATACCAAAACAACAACACAACGAAGTAGCATTTTAAAGCAGCTCCATCGAGAACTAAATCCAATCAAGTAGGCTACACCAACTGGCCTCCTTGGCCCTGTATGGTGAGATTCATTTAAGCTTGAAATGCCAAAGTGGTTAAAATGTATATGCATAAATATAATGTCCATCCCAACCAAATTTGAAGTGAATTTGGGCAACCGTTTTTGAGAAGTCGAATGTGTGAATTCCCACTGCAATCCCTATTGACTCGCATGAACGTCGCTAGGAATGAATGCATTATCCTACATTTTCTGCATTTAAAACACGTCGTTGAAAATCAGGGTTTCAGAGTATCAGCCCCCTAGAGAACAACTTTGTTTAGCCCATCCACAAGCTACAATTCCACAGTTTTCGAATAACCTGAGTGACAGTTTTTGAGACGAAGCTGGAAGTTGCCAGAACACAAAATTTGTAAGTACACAGAAAAAACTGCATCGTCGCCTGCTCAACAAATTGAGGTCTATGGGTTCCCACAAGTGTTTCTCTGCCATCTTGAAGCAATAGACGTGTTCATTGGACTCCGTTTCGCTCGTTTAATTTTGAGAACATGTAAGGTTAAGACCGCCCCTCAGATTTTGAAGCCAATCAGCATTGCCGAAAACATCAATGGCAGCAACAGAGCCGTCAAGCACTCCTTTCCTTTCTCAAACAGCAAGCAGGCAACGGCGAGTGACCACTTTTGTGAACAACCTTATCGTATCTAGCGAGTAAACGTATGCTAATTTCTATTCTCGGTAAGAACCTACCTCTTGCAAGAAATGTCATTTTTACCAAGCAGTTGAACATCAAGTTGCAAGTTTCTTTCTTGCCCTTGACCTCTACTTGAGGTGTTAGGCCATTCATACAGCACTGAATGGTAGTAGTTGCATAATCATAAGTAATATACAAATGTTCTGACATAGTGAATAGGAGGGTGGACCTCTACTTAGGTAGCTAAAAGTCTGCGTGCAAAAACTTTACAATTTTGTCAAAAACCTTTGTATTGGCCATCATTAAGTGTTGGAATTTGAGAGTATTTACGTGTTTACAATTATAAATAGGAATAAACCTTTTCCTCATTTGCTCCAAGGCAGTACATTCCAGCAAGAAACGAAATTCGTCGCCACGTTTTCTCTCATTACATAAGGTACACTATCTTTGATGACGTGGGGTGTTTATGTAGCATCCTGTTTCTACTGGCAGTTTATGGTTAAGAGTCCTGCATCGTGCATACCCTAGATGCTACACGTGGGGAGCCATGTTGTGACGTCATGGAGAACATCCTTGTATATACTTATTTTGAAGGGACGGGCCAGTAAATCGATTTGGGGACCGCAGTTACCTGCCTATGAACAAGAATTTAGATTCAAAATAAAGGCCAGTACATGTGGGTAAAATCATATATATTTTTGTCAAAAATTTTGAGATTTGGTCGTATTTGATCTAAATTTCAGAACTTTGCATCAAGAGCCAAATTTATTTACAATAAACTTGAGTCAAGAGGATTCAAAGGTGTACTTTTGATCAAATATTTCTACAAATTTTGCTGTAAATATCCCGAGATGGTTAGAAAGTTTAGCTTCAATAATTTTAGAGATTTTAGACTTGCCTGTTTTGCTACTTAATTTTATCTTTTGACACCATTATGTTTAAACGTTCACCTTTCGGACATTTTAGGCTACCTTGTTTTCTGTTAGGTAAACGCCTAGGGGCTACAGGTAGCAAAAAGCGGCCTACGACAGTTACAACCTTGCCGAATTGTACTTGATATCTGGATAATATATTCATTGCATTCTTTTGACATAAATACAAAAGACTTCCATTCTTTTTTGACTTGCCCTATAATTTTACTGTTAACATCCAAAGATTATTAGAAAGTTTGGCCGCAATAATCTACAGTTTTTAGACTTGTCTGTTTTGCTACTTATCTTTATCTTTTGGCATCTTTCTGTTTTAATATTCACTATCAGACATTTTTGGCTTACATGTTTTCGGTTAGGTAAACCCCCAGGGGCTACAGGTAGCAAGAAGCGGCCTACGACAGATGCATGTTTGCCTAATTGTACTTAAAATCCTGTTAAGAAAAATTGTTTTGATAGCATGTTTTTGGCATAAATGCTAATGACTTCCATTCTTTTCTGACATGCCTAAATGCACATTTACTCACTATTAAAAATTACTCAAAATTGACAGTATTTCCTCAAGTGTCACAAACCTGACACATTAAGTTGACACATTGACTCAGGGTTGGCAGTTAAATAGAGCTTAATTGTTTGAGGAGTAGGTGTCATCATGGAGTTTGTTTTACATCTCTGGTACAGGATGTACATTGTTGCAGTCCTTGGTAGGATTTTCCTTGGTTTGTACAGGTGGTCTAGCTGCAACTGTTTATTTTACAATCACTGGGACTGAATATAATGCCCCAGCTTGTTTCCACTTCAGTTAAACATTGGCGGATGGTATAACTAGGAAAAGCTGTCCAGCTAGAAAGGGTACATTTTGGTTCAGGGGTAAGTCAAATTGTTCTTATCTGAACCTGTACTATGAAAATTTGGTAATTATGGTTTGTTTGACAGGTATTCTTCTTTGATATGAAGCTCTGCATTTACAAGCAAAACTTCACATATTTAACTAATTCATCAATTGCCACGTTCATATTTATTCATTATTATGTGGGTTGTCTTTGCTGAATATTTAGCTTAGGCAAGGAGCCGCTACTCAGAGAGACATGTACGGGTAAAAGGCTCCGAAACATGTTGAGTAGTTACCCGCTGAAGACCTTTTAATTTATTTGGGCTGATACAGCCTAAGTCAAAATTTTACAGAGGAACGTGTGCAATATAGACAATGGTAATTCCATATATATACAGGTTAGACAGGGACAGGTTAGCTTATGGAGAGTAAAGAGTTCGAACTGCGGAATAGGATATTGACTACTAGGAAGTGGTTCTGGGCAAAAAGACACAAATACAAATACTCATTATTGAGTAAAAATTCGAACGTACTGTACAATCAATTTAATGATAACAGTAAACGTTCAGTCCTTTAGATCCACCCTCTCTCTTATGTCTTACCCTAGGCCTACTTTGTAAGGCCTATACCTCATACCTATGCCATGTAACCATCATGCGTGATATATATATATATATATATATATATATATATATATATATATATATATATATATATATAGATATATATATATATATACATACATACATACATATATATACATATATATATTATATGTATATATATATATAGTAGGTATTAGAAGTAACTTCAATTACGGGGATTTTATTACTTGCAGAAGAATTACAGGCCCTTACCACCGAGATCAAGTTAAAGTCCGAGTCATGAATAAAGGAGACATGAAGACAGGAGAGCATTACACTGTCATATCTACTTGTTTGTGCACCAAGTG
>CAXHWN010002097.1:12500-16000 GCA_964020975.1 Hermodice carunculata | reverse complement strand
ACACCAGCAAAACGCGAAAAAAGCGTTATACAACAACTTTTCATTAAACATCCACCCACATAATGGTCCCTCCATCCCTGAGGAGTTCGTTAATAACAGCTTTACTGAGTGGCTGAAATGGTGGACTCTGGTAAAAAAGTAAATAATATGTATTAGAAAGTCTGTTAAATGCAAAATAATAATAACAGTGTACCAATAATATATATATATGTATATATATATATATATATATATATATATATATATATATATATATATATATATATATATATATATATATATATATATATACATACATATATATAATGTCTGTTTCATGGTTATGCTATGTGAAAAACCAATCATATTTTCATGACTTAGGAAATATTGCTTACGACGTAATTATACAAGTTATATTTAAAGAGGAATGATGACGTATTTTTATTGAATTCACTTAATCATTCTTTATAAAAACAGTTCTAGCTTTAGATGATTTACACGCGCGATAATGGGGTGCATTTAACAGAAATAATTGGCACAGATGGCTGACATGATATAAATTGAAACTTAAATGTATCTCCGCACATTTAAATATCAATATAATTAACGTTGACATTTAAACGGGTATAACGTGTTGAATATGTCTATAAAAAGTTTAAACGTAATTGAAAATTTGAAAATAAAAAACTTTTTAAAATGCTTTCCTTTAATAACTAATGCCATAGAATTCGTTCAAATTCGAAATTGAAATATGATGAATTAAATGTAGTAATAAATCGTTATTCACTTCTTATCAATGTGTTCTTCCTCCTTAGGGAAATCCTGAAATCCCAATGCCATTATTATCATTTTTTTTTTTGGGGGGGGGGGGGGGTGCCGCTCTAATACAGGCGATGGTCGTGATGGCCAAAAAAACCCTTGAAGTTTGGTTGATATTCTATAAAACGAAACAAATAGTCCATGAGCCAGATTGAAAATTGGTACCATCTGATGGCACTGAACAAAAACTGTCATGTATCTGTTTGTGCAGCTTAGAGCATAACAAAAATGGATGATAGCTTATCAAAGTGGTACTAAAGCTAGTTATTGAGATTTTAGCATTCTATGGTCAGGCGGCTGAGGAAAACTCTGTAAGTTTCAAACCATTATACTATCACTGGCCATTAATTTCAAAATATATTCAAAATACACATAAAATGCTTGTTTCTGGTCATCGACTAACAAATTTAACTTCTTAGAATATATAAAGAGTAAATTGAAAAGGCCATTAATTAAGCTCACTGAATTTGCGGGGGGGGGGGGGGGGGTATGTTGCTCGTGCCTTGTGTAACCACTTTACATTAATGGAAGAATTGTTATAGTCACGAATATATAATCTAAACCCTTTCCAAGCTGGTACAAAGATTCCTGTAGGCCATATTTTCAACTCTAATATATGTGACCTTGACCCAAATGGTGAATGTCACACAGTTCTGAGAGAGATAACTGATAAGATTTTAGCAATTACTATGTATTGCCTGCCATATTTCTTTTATCCATTCCGGTATAGTTTATCATTCATTCACCATATGTGCACTTACTTTTTCATTTTATTGCTGAGAGATTACCTGCAGTCTGTGACCCTCACCATATTCTGAAGGTCACACACACATATATATATATATATATATATATATATGGGTTCGTATTTGGTAGAATCTAACACGCCCGCATATCCTTAACCTATTCAATGTGTATCCGAAACACCTTTGTGTCAATAGCGGGTAACTTGTGTCATTCTTGATAGCTTTTATTGACATAGCAAAGTTGATTTTGGCACTCATGAGAGCAGCCAAAGGAGGGGACTGGCTTCTTCATTTGGCAGCTGCCAGACATATGATCCCCTGCTACTTTACATATGACAGGCAAAACTATGCCCACTACTTGTCCATTAACCATGCTCAGATGTCAAGGCTGAAACACATCCTATTTTTAACCAACACATGTTTCAGGGTGGAATTTCTGCCCAGCTTGGTAAAACAAACCCTTTTGGAAAACTTCCTGTTGACCAAACTACAGAAGAAGCTGTTAACAGGAACACAAAGATGGCAAGTGGCAGCAGATGTTTCAGCCTAAAACCCGGTACTGTTAGTTGATAATGCATCACAACAAAACACGGAAATTTATGCCTAAAGCATCCCGGGAGCATGACAGCAGTTATCAGTAGGAGTGGATGTCTCATCCATCCTGACCTTACTATGTTCCAAATCAACAAAGATGAAAAGGCTGTGCAATCACTTGTCAATCTAGTGGAGAATACCTGGACTTATCCATTTCGCAGTGAGAGAGTTGATTTAATCAGTCTCTCTATGGGTGACAGTGCACTGTCAGACATCACTTCATAACTTAAAACAGCAGAGAGTAAAGGTCAGGAATCATGTCAAGATTTTCAAGCATCGCGTCTAGAGAAGGGTGAGAACTTCCTTTAGGGGCTTTCAAAAATGTAAAAAACTTTTGACAATAACAGAGACAAGAGGGCAAAGAAAATATTTAACTAAGGAGCAAGCCGTAAAAAGTGACAACAAACTATTCGGCCAGATGATACTTGTTGCCTTCATTAGGCAGATTGAGATGAGGATTGTTTTGGAGCATCCACTTGGACCAATACAATGGTCTTTGGCTAAGAGGGATGGTACAATGAAGAAAACAAATAAAGCAGCATTGGCCAGAAAGCTTTACAGCGAAGCATTTTCAGCCAAAGATATCCCACGGCCAGCTGCATGTATAATTGATGAAATGTTCTGTTTTGTTTTTATTCAGAAAATGAAAGGAGACAATCATACATTCAAAGAAATGGCTGATAGCTGACTGGCTAAAGTGCAAAGGGTGGCAGTTGGCAGTAAACGGATTGATGTGGTGTTCCATGGATACATGCCAGTATACATCAAGAATGCTGAGAAGGCTCAAAGCGGATCAGCCACCCTTATTCACTTCACCAACATAACAATTGGTCACAAGTGCAACTGTGGAGATGTTTTCTGTCTGGTGGGGCCAGCAAAAAACAAGTGCATTAAATTTATTACAGAAGAGTGACAGGAGCCAACGTGAAGATTTGAACTTGGTGATAGGATCATTTACGTTACCTGTGATGAATTGTGTACACAGAGCACTTGTGATGTGGTTGTCAATGTTGAGTACCCCCCATCATCACAAGTAGAGGTAAATACACCACTTCTACTGCATTGTAAACATCATAGCTGCTTTATGGACAGATTACAAAACCACTGCTCAGAGATAACATGTACGGGAACATCCTCTAAAACGCATTCTGAGAAGTTATCTGCTGAAGACCCTTTAATTAATTTTGACAAATAGAGCCTCTGTCTTAGTTTTACAGAAGGCAATGTTTGATGTGGACAATAGCACTCCCATATGTATATATTTTTTGCAAAACCAGGTTAGCTTATGGAGAGTAAAGTTCGCACTGTGGAATAGTTTAATGACTACTAGGGAATGGTTCTGGACAAAAAGATCCAAATAAA
>CAXHWN010002097.1:0-10000 GCA_964020975.1 Hermodice carunculata | reverse complement strand
TACTGTCATCAGTAACCTAAGTTCTTTAAGATACAAGTGAAGATAGATTTTGTGGAAAAATGGAAGGGTGTGTTATGAGTAATGTTTACTGATCTTCAATACCACAGAGGGCAAGCACAAGTCTTGCATAAATTTTGTAAGGATATATTACTTGTACGAACATAAAGGAAGACCAGGAGACAGCTAAAATAACATGTATGTCATACAATAACTGGTTGTGCAATCATCCAGAGTACATTCCCAAGCATTATAAACTCACACTCCCTGTACCTCAACTCTGTGAATGGAACTAGATATCACTTTTCCAAGAGTCAAGTAGTACAGAAAAACATGATCCATATTCATTAATTCCAAACCCAACAATGACAGCAAAGAGATTCCAGACTTACCAAAGCATCAACATTTCTCTTCCAATACCAATGTGAAGAAACAAATTTCACTCCTGACTTGAGACAGGCAGTCACCCATAGAAAGCAACTGGTGGTTTTAAACCGGTCCTCTCAACCTTAGAAATATCCACCATTAACTGCAGACACTAGTTCATTTCCAAAATGTACAGGCCTAACCACCCAAAACACAAATTTCATTACTTCTGCCAAAAATAAAAAAGAGACCTGTTAGGCCTATCACCTTTTAGTTCTCCCGACTTGTCAGTCATCTAAGTTTACAGCAAAAGAGTAAAGTAGGCCTACACCGTTTTTGTGATATTTATGAATCTGGAACATTATAAACACACTCTACCTCCACTATAACTATGAGTCGGGTCACTATCAAACAGAGCAAAATGCCACTATACTCACTAAACCATGACACGTATCAAGAAAGATTATCCACTCTGTGGTCGCAAAAGTTTGATTATACTAGCATTACATTTGAAGAAAATGCAAATGTTGAACTTTGAAAAAAAAACATGGCCAAACCCAAATATTAATTAGAAGAAAAAAAATTAAAAAACAAAATCAAAAGTTATGCCATCTGGGACTGTGGAAAAAAAGGGTTTAATGTCTAGCACGGCATTTGTTGCAAATGCACGGAATAGAATCCTACTCACAGACAAGTGTGGTTGTCTGAAATCATAAGCACCAAGAAAATACAACTTTAGAGAGCAGTTACTTGGGGACCTGCCATCATGAAAGCAGGAGGCTAACTACGATGGGAAACACAAAGTCTGCTTCCATTTAAATCCGGCAACAGCATTACGATCTTGGGTTGTACCGGACATGGCAAGACTCGTTGGACCTACAGATTATTGCGGATCCTTGATTTTGAGCCACTACATGAGATCATATTGTGTGTCCGCATCTGGCATCCTTTGTTTGATGATGCGGAGAGTGACATACTCAACTTGACTATGTACTATGGGTTACCCAGTCAAACGGAAGTGGACTCATCCAACTTTTATAGGGAACGCAACATGATCATCTTGGATGACCTCATGGAACAAGTTTTACAGAAAAATTAAATGGAACAATTGTTTACACAAGGATGTGAACTCACTGTCATCTTCAGCACCAAAAAGCTCGAATCAGCAAGCATGGGCATTTGCATCATTGCCCTCATTACCTGGCATTATGACCTGATGAAAAGCATGAGAAATAATTCCCTGATGTCTACACTTGGAAAGCAAGTGTATTGTGGCAAAGCGAACATGTTGGTCGACGTGTACAAGGACTGTATGAGGGAGGATTATGGCTATTTAGTGCTAGATGTAACTCCCCATACTGTAGACAAGTACAGAATGAGACCTCACTTCTTACCTAATGGAGATCCCATAGTATAGGCCCTAAATCTGTAAGTAAGTGAAATTGCAAGAGCTATAGATGGAAAGCTATAAGTGAAGACACAGTAGTCAAGATAATTCAATGCTTGAAAAAGAATTCCTAATTTCCACACAAATGTGTGTAGTACACAATCGAGAGCACAGTGAGCCAGTTTACTGAAAGCAATAAATCAAGATCAACTCTCAGCCTTGTGTCCCATAACCACCAACGTGCTGCAAAGAAATGTTCCTTTGATGCCAAGTTATACGAAGAAATTAAAAATAAAACAGACACGCATAAGAATCATTGCCACTGAGGAAATCTGTGTGAAAAAGATAAAATAAGGGACAGTAAGGTCCATATGTCCAAGTTCTAAAGTCCGTTATCCTCCATGTGTTGCAATTTAAGTCTCGACCTTTGTGTTGCAAAGCATCCTTGAATAAAAATTGTCTAGGCAGTTCCCCTACCGAATGAAAGTATTTGCATGGTCCCTAACTAAAAAGTAAAACATTACCCAGTGTTGTTCTTTATATCTTATTGGTTGTGCGCTCACTTTGTAGAGACTGGATCTGGAGGTCACGTCTCTAGGTATACAGTGAGCAGGACATACTACTCCCAATTGTTGACATGTTGTCTTATATCTTAGTAAGTCTTATATCTTAGTAAGACTGATCATAGCTGCTGGGTGGTCATTGTATTGTGACATGCCTGGATTTGTTAATATCTACTAGAACTTTGACATACACAATAGCCGTCACAGATTGTGGTAAACTTTCAGCAAACTTGCTTTTCAGAAGTGTATTGCCTCTATTAGTCTCAGCCTGATACTCTTGATCCTGCGACCGACTCAAGTCAAAGACATACAGATTATAGTCATTACTATGATCATTTCTACCTTTGTAATTTGCTTTGTCAGACTGATAGGTACCTGCAACTGTGACCGATGACATGCGAGCATCCATGCAGTTTTCTGCCTGATTATCAGGTTGGAGAGGCCAGGATGGCACACTTTGACCATCGACATAGAAGGCTGCAAAGTTGCACTTGCAATGCTGGAACTTGAAGGGATTGGGGGCAAAGGTACCATTGTGGGCAGCTGCAGACACTAGACAGCGAGCAGTTTTGGACAGTATCATTGAAACACATGTCCCACTGTCAGTCAAATGTGTCCTTGTGGTGCTGCAAAAGTCTTGATGTTGGACTTATGTAAGAAGAATTGGGCAGCATATGTTTCTGATGCTTATAATTGGCCTGTAATGGTATCTGTGATACTTGGACTACGCAAACTTTCATCACCACATTAACAATTACTAATTTGCACCTGGATGTTTGATTAGCATTGATCGAGGTAGAGTTTTTCAATTTGGTCTACAGCCAAAATAAGACGCTCCTGTAAACAAATGTCTATAAATATTGGATTCTCCATGTCAGCAGTCATGCTTTCCTCAAGGTATACAGCTTGCTGGGACAGGCCCTAGTTTGAACCCATCCAGGGATAAAAGCACCAGATAGTACCCTGTTGTTGTCTTGGTAAAAAAGCTAAGTGTCCAGTTGAATACTCTTTGCTTCATATCCGCTGCTAAACAAAGTATCTAAGTGGGCTTTTTATGGGTAATGGGTGCTCACAGTTGAAACGGACACTCTTTAAAGTTGTATCAAACAGTTGTCCCAATATTTTATTTCTTACTCCACCAAATTGAGCACACCATTTTGAAAAAGGAATTTGTGGACAATCATAAATCAATTTTAGCCAAAGTGACATACAAAAATGTTGACACTTTTTTCTGCTTCCATTGCTCTGCTTATAAAACGAATGTATTTACCTAAATTAGGTGTCCAACGTGCACTTATTCTGTTCTTCCAGTTTCTGGTATAACATTCTTTATACTATAGTGCTGCAGATAGTTTGCTTGCACATTTGGACATTTTCAACTAAACATTTGGTTTGATCAAAATTGACCTCCAACGTCAGGTAAATCAAGCACTGTATTTATACCACCTTCCTTCCAGTTGTCATGATATACTGGAATACCTCCAATTCTAATCAATGAGTTGTACCAGCGATGTTGATATACAATATATTTAACATTTTCTGGTTCAAAAAACAAAAACAAAAAAAAAAAAAACAAAACCAAAAACAAATAAAAATCACAAATTCCCCAAAACTACTGTTAACCCTCTTGAAAATAATTTCAAAGTTTTATACTTAGTTTTACACTGCCAAATGTTTCCATGCTTTGGCAACTGTCTAAGAAAAAATTCTTTCTAATTTCATTTACTTTCAACACTCACTAGTTTTTGAGCCACCCAAATTGTATTGCTTTATTTTTTTTTACTTTATATGTATAATTTTAAGACCACCATGATCATAATCACCAAATACAATACTGCGTTTTACTTTATCTTTTTATGCCATCCATGAAAAGGTAAACAATAAAAATTGAACTTGTTTAATAAAGTTTTTTTATCTTTTCCCTTTTTCATCAATTTGATTTGGAGCTGTTGCCATTACACAAATAAAATGGGACAAAGCAAAACTGTTTAATATAGTCACTCTGCCATGGGAAGAAAATTTATCTGATACCAAATATTAAGTGGGTTTTTCATCCTAAGAACTAGAGGGTTGTAGTTAGGATGAGCAATTTAATTTGTGCTTGGATATGACCATATCCCTAGCATTATAACAGAACCACTTGTTTCTGTAATCTACCTTAATTTTTTTAATCTAAATTGTGTGTGTTTGTTTTAAGATTTCACTAGGCATAATTTCACCTTTTTCATAGTTTATTTTAGAGCTGAAATCCCTTCACACAATTCAAAAAATTCAATTATTTCTTGTAACAAGCTTCACTGGTTTTGTTTTCTAACTTTATGTTATCTGCATACTGACTCATTTTATATTCTTTACCGGCAATGTTAGTCCATTCAATTGGAGTATTATAGCTTATAATAGGCTCTGGGAATCATCATATAGATTTTGCCTGTTGTTTGCAATCACTTTCAAAGAAGTTTGTCTGCTTGGTATTTTTAGGTTTAGACTCTACTTTTTTACCCTTCGGTTTCGACTCTGGCTTGTTCTAAAGTCTGAGCCACTGGGAAGACTAGTTTGAGGCCTGGATTGATTTCATTTTCGGGCTGTATGTTTGATTCTAGATTAAATGGTACACTGTAGTATCCAGTTGAAGAATGAATGAATTTCTTTTGGCCATATTGTCAAAAATGTCACCCAGTTTGACCAATAAGTCTTGCATGCCATTTTGCAATGCGTTTCAAATGTAACATACACAGAAACTGTCCACTCATAAACTGAACCGGTTCGAAGTCTTGATCTCTTAGATACACGTGATTTCTTTCTGCTTGAAGTTGTTCAATCTTGAAGTAATATGGATCCACAAAGCTAAAGGTGAATGTCTTAGTTTGTGCTCATGGTAATACGTCTCCAAATGGGCACTGTGTATCATTGATCTAGGATTCTTCAATTAGACCTGATGACACCATGTGCAATCTGATTAAGTGTGGCCACGGACTTGTTATCCTTATAGATATCTCTGAATGCAGACACCAAAGTTCCTTTTAACTCGACTATACCTGGTAACTAGATTCTAAACCCAACAGGACTGTGTCCTGGAACAACTATATGGCAATCTTCACTTGACACAAATAAGATAGCTTGGTCCATGGTGCGTACTTTTAGAATTCTGGTGTTTCTACCTTTAAGTTTTACAAATTGCCAACAGGTACATTATATGCAACTATCCAGTTTCTTTGGCCTGTGTAACCATTTCATAAAAGCGTCTCTCTTCTCATTTCTGGTGTTTCTGGTATGTCTTTTCAACATTTTTTTCTGCTTTCAACAGTGTCTCCTCATCTACATCCATGCCTTGGAGTTCTTGTTGGTAAAAGCTTCCATTGAAATTTCCACCACTCCAGTCTTGTAGTTTGCACGCTGGAATTCTATTTCTCTTGTAATATTCCATACACTTGCATAGCTCCCTGGTCCACTTTTGTTGATGGTCCCTCTGAAAGGAGGTTTTGTGATGATAAATTTTCACTGTGTGTCCAATTTTTTGTTGCTGTTTCTCAACAAGCTTGTCTTTCTTTCCAGAATGTACTGATCCAATCTCATTTTTCCTTTATTCAATTCATACACTTGTGAAGGTGGTTTGCCCAAAACCACTGCGCTTAGTGTTGTTGTACGTTTTTACCAGATTTTGCAAGGAAACTACATACTTGTGAGTATGTTGGAACACCATATATCTGAAGATTTTAGAAAGTCTTCAAAGCACACTCTACATAATTGTCCTCAGTGAAGTTATTGGTTAGCATCAGGTGAATATTGTAACGATTGAGTAAAAGTCAGACACATTTGTTGGAAAACTAGGTGAATCTTTCCGACCCTCAAAGTATTTTTAGGTTGCTTGCCCTCTTTGAAATCGGTGTAAGAGCTGTAGCCACTTTTTGTCCATATATTTTAGACACCTGTAATATTATATATATATATATATATATATATATATATATATATATATATATATATATATATGCATATACATATGGGCAAGCAAGAAAAAAAAATTATCATATGTATCCTTCCATATATGTTTATATGCTACATAATCAATTTATATGAGGAATTTTAATTTGTACTAGTTTTTACATATGTGGAATATACGATCATATCTATATCAATGCTAGTTAAATTTTTTGCATTCTTGTTATTAATTGGTTAACCTGAACTATGGGTATAAACACGATATGGCAAAAGTGGTACATGTAAGTTAAATCTATCCTAACTGCAAAACATATCATCTTTACCATGGGATGTATATGTGTGGGAAGCATTTTCATCCGAAGGTTTAGTTGGATATTCTAACAATTTACTGGTAGCTGGTCGAAAATTGCCCCATATGTGCTCGTAATCTTTGGTATGTCCCACACCGCGCCCGTGTAGATAGTTCAATTTGCTCACCTAATGTAAACATCTATATGATCTTCATAAAGCTTCTTTTATATGCAAGTGAATGCGTACTTCGGTGTTTCATTTGCTGAATATTTGCTATATATACTAGGCATGCAGGAAAAGGTATTTCATTTTGTATATATTAACTATTTGTGCCTACGACATCGCACAATGATGTCCCATATAGATTTAATATTAATATAATTCACTTTTTCTTATCTTATGTGCTAACCAAGGTATATGTCAGTGTTTTGTTCAATAAACATTTACTAATAATGCCAGCCTGGATATGTAGTTATGCTTTATATTACTCAACATTAACTATATATGGCAAGCCGGTAGGATAGTTAAGTTTTATGTGAGTCAGTATATACCTTTATGTCAGAACCAACGATATTACTGGTTTGCCCGTTGAACTAATTTATGCACATATTTGCACTGTGCATGAGCCAAGCATACACGAGTCGTTCAGACGCCTATAAAAGGTGAAGGTCACATTTGTATATTTGAGCCGCTTTTCACAGGTCACAGATACTACATCAACAACACCACTGCTCATACCCTCTCAAACGAATGCAGGGATCAATCTGTCTTTTACATGACCCTAACACTCAGTGTGTTTGAATATGCTTCAGAAAGTCCTAATCATACTTCAATATTTTAAGTATTTCAGAGGTCAAAGGGCCATTATCATATCTATTAAAGAAATGCTGGCTTATAGCTGAACAAAAAATGCAATTTAGGATCGTGTTTTTTTAAACATGAATCGAAATAATGAACGTGTTTTTATTTCTAGCTGTCACATCTTATCTTGAATGACCTCTCAAATCAACGTCAAAGACATTATATTGTCTGATATCTGAAACAAACGATGCATTTCAGGATGGCAGTTACTATTGCGCATGATTACAAAATCGCACATATGCTCTCATTTTGAGCTATCACGCTTGACCTGGAGTTACTTGATAGGTCATATTAGCACAATATTCCCTTGCATCAAAAATAGTGCATTTTAGGATTGTGATGAGTGTTAAACATGGGATTACCGTGTGCATTCATAAGGAACTCTGATATTTCACATGGACAAGCATTGACGAGCACAATCAACATCGGTTGCCAAAGATGTCTAATTTTTGCAAGAAGTGATGAATACATTTATTCCAAATTTGCTCTGAGGGTACTTTTGGTGAACTTAAAGGAGCCCAGGGGTATTCAGTGTTTTGCATGCATTTTCTACCATTATGGAAAGCGGCTAATAACGTTGTGGTAGAGCCTGGTATAGCTGCCACTGACATCTGAGTATATAATCTTTGTGTGAATGCGTCAATATATAATTTGAAGCTCCATTGAACATCATCATACTGCTGTTGTTAGGGCGCAAACAGCACTCTCAAATGTGTATCTGCATCACGACTTATTTGCCGCTTTTTGATTGATGCCAATGTTAGAATATATGTTTGCATTGGGACTGCACGATTCCATCTACCGCTTGGGGACACAGGAAACTGCAAGCTTAGCTATATGGAGTACTTTTTTATTCTTGCGGCATGAGCTATCACGTCCCTAAGTGGATACATTCACATTTTCGCAGTTACATACAGTTGAATACAACCACTTCGGCTGGAATTCCCATCATTTGCCGATATGGAATCAGATTGATTAACTCGATTCCAGCTATCACAGGACACATGCGACAAACGGCTATTTTCTCGAGTGAGAGCAGCTATATGTCTAAGCTGTGATCCTCCTTTATGTATGTAAGTATGTATGTATGTATGTATGTATGTATGTATGTATGTATGTATGTATGTATGTATGTATATTTATTTATATATTTATACACACACACACATATATATATATATATATATATATATATATATATATATATATATATATATATATATATATATATGTATATAAGTAGGTTGGTAGGTTTTGGACGAAACGGAATGGTTAATCCGTCTTCAGGGCAACAATTATTTATCTTTTTATCCCATACATACGTGTATGTTGTTGCCATGAATGCTGTTAATGTCCACTCGTCATTATGAGTGGGTATGCCGTTAGCATTACACTGAATTATTGCCATATGACATTTCTTTGGGCATAAGCAGCGTAAATATTTTACTATTTACACACTGCCTTCGCCTTCATCTAGATGTAATTAATATTTCCATTTATAGGCTGGTCAGAGAGTTTCATTGCAGTAAAAATACAAGCAGCCAAATGTGTTTTAAATGTATATATATATATATATATATATATATATATATATATATATATATATATATATATATATATATATATATATATATATATATATATATATATATATATATAAAATACAGATAAACATATATTTTGCAATTCATTACAGTTTAAATCATGCTAAATCATGCGGTATTGTTCCAATTCACTTCAGACATTAACGCACAACAATGTCATTGTTACGTGTTGCTGTCTCTCAAATTTGTAATTCAGTTATGGCCAGTTATACAGCGGCCGCAGTGAACGCCAAGTCTTTCACGTCAACTTAAGCAATGCATCGCTCTGTTTGCCTTATGTGGTAAGTACCTGATACTGCTACATTGCGGCTAGGCTGCCCTTTTAAAAAGGTTGGTCAAAAAGCTTTGGTAAGAAAGATAACCATTTATTTGTTTGAACCTTTTCTACTACTACTACTACTACTACTACTACTACTACTACTACTACTACTACTACTACTACTACCAATAATAATAATAATAATAATAATAATGATAATAATAATAATAGTAATAATAAACGTTTTAGAAACGTTGGATCAAATGTTTTGCAGCATTTCAAACAAAAAATTATTGATTCACTGAATCGTGAATTACAAGAAATTTCTGGCTTTACTTACTCTTGAGGATATTGCAGCGAATCAAAATTATGCCTGTGAGACTAACAGTAAATATTATAATGTTTTATACATACCACAAAGATGTATTTACAGATAATTTGGAAATAATACAAAATTCAGTATTAAAAGAATTGATTAAAAGGGTACACAATTTCGGATATATCCTAAGTTGAACATTGGCCGTATTTTCCAGGATACATGTAATGCATTTGATTTCTACTGTATGAAATAGGCAAAGAAAGAAAAGTGGAATTTCAGAAACTTGAAGGATGGTCATCAAGTTTGAAAAAAGGGTCTTTAAGAATATATTTCTTTCGTTAAAAAAATCCCACATTGCGAATATAAATACCGTAAATTATAAAACAGCCAAGTTTTAAAAGCAGTCAAAGAAGT
>CAXHWN010002096.1:0-16000 GCA_964020975.1 Hermodice carunculata | reverse complement strand
GTGATGCAAATTACCATCCCATTTTCAATTGATATCGCGTAGACATCAATCAGGAATATGTGCATGAACAAATTAATATTCAAAGTTCAGATATAGTTAAAAATCAGGGATCAAAACAACTTCATGCAGTAATAAATTTCTTTGGTCCATTAGGTCCATTGCTGATAATTGCAACATAACCTGAGTGACACGTATTGAAAAGAGGGATATAAAAGGGAAAAACCACCAAAAAGAATTAAAATAAATTTAACCGCAGCATTAGCTATTTGAAAATGTTAGGGCATGGGTAACATGCGATGTTCTTGCACATTTAAGGTGGTTTTGACACTTTCGAATTTTAAAGATGTAGACTGCCCGCAATTTAAATGGACAGCTGAAGTATGCATTCATGGGGACCTCACCAAGACCAGCCATTAGCTGTTCCATTTCCAGCGAAAAGAACTTAAAAACAATAAAGGTACTTGGTAACAATTGTCTTATATGTGCATTGATGTCCAAAAGTTGTCTTCCACACGTACCATAGCTGTGGGTTGATGAAAATGACTCACCCAGACAGTTGTACCCCAAACTAACTGGGCCAAGCAGTATGCCAGTGCTTGCCTGTTGCATGCACATTCACTTGTTATGATTGAACCCTGCATTATTCAGATTAATAGGCAAGTGAACAAAATACTCAAATCTTGTTACTAACATTTAAATACTTCTCATTCGTGGAGGCATTGGCACATCCTGTGATATGTCAGAGGTTCGGTGCTGCTGGGAAATATATGCTGCTGCTGCATATCGAAACGGCTAGCTAGGTGTTGATCATCATTGGACAAACTGTATTACACATTTGCATTCATTCTGTACAAGATTGGGGGCTTACTTCCACCAACAAATGGGGAGTTCCCCCCAGTACTTCCATAGAACTAATTTCAAGGTAGCAGTATGGGTCCATAGCCACGTAGCAAGGCCTCTTTTCTCGAAGCCTGGTCAAAATGGTTGCAGGCGACGTGATAATGGTGACCCGGAGCTGTACAATGTAAAGCAAGCAGCACCAGTGGAACTCAAATGTCAGATATTTAACTCTTCTCTATTGCAAAGACCATGATTGTAATTTCTGCAGGCTAAGCGCCTATGTTGCTCTGCTTTTCCATATGCAAAGTTGTATGACTGTAATGCAGATAACTGTGTGCAAACTTGAATGTTCCGATGAAAGTGTCTTGATGATGATGATGATGATGATGATGATGATGATGATGATGATTACGATGATAGCGTCGATGAAGATTAAGTAGCATAACCTTCAACAGCAAGGGTTTGTGTCCATGTTAAATTATATAGAAGGGCATATTGTTTATTGTTTATTGCTTTACATTCTCGCATCTTTCCCATAAATACCAGAAACATGTTAGATTAATACACCTTCACAGTTTCTTTTTTCAACATGTATAAGATTTCAAAAAAAAAAAAAAAATGACAATTCAATTGCCCATGTGTTACTTGATTTTCAGACTAAAACTGCATTACACATCTAAGCTTTAAAAGTGGGACAAAATTCACATTCTTAGGTGCTCAAGGTTTACATGTTGATGAGATAGGCACGTGCATGGCCATATCGGACTAATTCAAACAATGTGCAAGTCATCTCATACATGTTTCGTTAGATTTACAAAATCGGGTCATTTTTTTTCCAATTAGAAAATCACACATGTTGTCAATTATTAAGACCTTGTGGTCAGGGAAGTAATGTTGGCCATATTAACCCTTTCCCCCTTGAATTGACACTTGAGTCAACAACTTTCCTTGGCATGAGTTGGCCACTTAGTGCCCAACTCATGCCAAGGAAAGTTGTTGAACTTGGGCATGTGATCTTGATAGCGCTCATCTACAATTCCCAGTCAAAATTTCATTACTGCTGAAATTAGTTGAAAACACTGAAGCAGACGACATTTGACCACCAGCCGGTTTCGGCCGGTTTGAGGGGGAAAGGGTTAAATGTATGCAAATTAGGGAAACCAAACATGCTTCTCCTGTTCCTTACGGTCCAGAGCCATATGATGATCTTAACTTAGGCAGAAGAACCCTATGCAGATAAATAATGTATTTACAATGACTAAATGACATGGATTGAAACATGCATAAAAAAAGAAAAACAAACAAACAAACAAACAAACAAACAGAAAAAAAAAAGAAGCTTTCTCTAGCGTAACTGATATGGTACCAAAATCTTGCCCTCATAGTTTCCAACATCGTCGGAATCACCTTCACTTTCACATATTGATATTTATAGTTCTTAAAAGGTTCAAACATGTTGTAGGTTTTATCAGTTATACTGATTAAAATCCTTGAGACTGACAATAATTTTGAAAATTTCTACTTGAAAATTACCGTACATTACAAAGTAAATGTTCTGTACTTTGAAAAAAACTTGACCATGTAACTGTGTAAACGGCTTAAAAATCAGTCAAAAAATTGTTTTATGATCGATGGTCCATTTTGTAAACAGAGTACCATAGAAAATAATAAAAAAAGCCAAAGGCTGGCCTTCTTTCTATGCAGGTATGGGTCATCCCTACGTCGAACCACCCTAGTAAACTAGGCTACTTGACTCAGGTTCTGCCATGACCCTATGATGTATGTTACCAAAGTCGGTCTGTGTCCGTAAACGTTGCCTTCTTTACTATAAATCTCCCCATGGTATTGATAATAATCCAGATTGGTGCTGAAATGCATGAAATATCTCTTGCACCACGAGAGACACTGAATATCATCTTGGACCAATACTTGCGTCGCACATAAGGCCACTATAATTTTTCATCCCGTAATATGAGGTTAGTTAACAATGCATAGTGACACTATATTGTTTGATTGTAGAGTCTAAGCAGTAAACGATGGCAGTTATGACAATGATTCATGTGCTAACCATAATGACACCTATTGACCCTCTCATTAAGACTCATCATTTTCAGACACACTAGCCATACTGATATGGCAATTGACATCAACCGGCATTGATTATTGTGAACCGATAACCTCAGTGAACCAACAGGTACAACCACACAGCGTCTTTGAATTGGACTGCAGCGAACACATGATGTGATAATATAAATTTTATCAAGCCATTTCAATAAACGGAGAACATTTTATTTGACACAGATCAGAATCAGGGAGCCGGTATACTTTGTATTTCACCAGACTATTGTATTTGTGTTTTTTGTCCAAAACCACTTCCTAGTAGTCATTACCCTATAGCGCAGTCCGAACTCTTTACTCTCCATAAGCTAACCTGTCCCTGGCTAACTTATATACATAGAAGGAGTATTGTCCATATTGCATACATTCCTCTGTAAAATTTTGACATAGGCTGTATTAGCCCAAATAAATTAAAGGGTCTTCAGCAGGTAACTACTCAACATGTTTCGGAGCCTTTTACCCGTACATGTCTCTCTGATTAACTATGGTATCACGTTGCACCATGTACCTATCGTCACTGCTTTTTTTGTTGTCAAATGGCACTGCAACTCATTAAGTTCTATTTGAAAGGTTCCTCGAGTTGGTTGCACAAAATCAGAGGAAGCACACAGAGTAATAGACATACAAATACAGCTTATGTTTGGTCATGTTCCAAATTTTCTTGACTTTTGGGACTCCAAATGCAGAGGTTTCTAACATTTTGTGTCGTTACATGACAATGTAGCAAAAGAAAAAAAAACATAAACTACTATTGTAAAAAATGCAACTGCTTCTTAAACTGGGCACTTCATATGTGCTGACCTCAACAGAGAAACATAATAGCATTCATTTATTTAGTTCCCTAACTGTTCCACAATAACAACATTGATGTAAATCTACACGAGTGCAAAACCAATTGCAAATAGGTCATAGATATAGAGAAGTTAGCATTGGCTGGCAAGATCTATTGGGTGTTACGGAAAAGCAACAAATCCAACTGGGAATGCTGAAACGTTTATCTGCAAATGCCTGTCAATACTAGATCCTTGATGCGACAATAAAGGCGTCACCACTGTTGCGTATAACAACTACAGTGTACTGGTACATTTTCAGACTAAAAAGACAGCAATGTAAGTAATCCTGTTTCCATTAGCTGTCAGTCACAGATAAAACTGGATCGGTCCCCATGTTAATCTGACTTGGTCATCCCTGCACAAAACCTAGTCTCGGAGAAAGACTGTAACAGACATGGGGGTATTAAATGTAACACACGGTTACCCATGGCAGTGCAAAATCAATCTATTATAATTGCTTACGATCAAGAGCTTACATGGGAAAAGATGTATTTCCCTTTTATTATGCCCAATATAGTAGGCAGCACTATTCACTTTTCACCTCTTGGTATATACACCTTGAACAATTTATCGACTGTAAACAGAATGTTCCTAGAGTATTGTATATACCCGGAAATATAAATCTGCTTTTTGTAAGTTTGTGTGAAATGTAATAAAATATCTGACTGGTGCTTTTTTGCTCTTAATGGGCTCATCAATGACCCAATAAGACAGACGCTAATTTCTGTTAATACCATTGATCTCAGTTTTCGTAAGTATCTCTTGGCAGGATATTTCGGTTCAGAGGATCCGGTTAAAACCTACAGTTGCTTTTTATGGCAGACCGCCTATCGAAAGCCAGGACTGAAATTTGAATCCTAATATTGGTATTGGAAAATGAATCTTGTCGTTTTGTTAGAAACTTTTAAATCCTTTTGTTTTTTGAAAAACTTGTGAAACAAGGATATTCGAAAAAAAACAACATAGAATTAAAATTATCGATTCTGAAGTGTCTGGGTAAAAAGAAAAAAATATGGCTTTGTGATGAGTCTTGCCGTTGTGTCTGGTAATGTTCATCAGAATTATTGACTTGGGCTGATTTACCACTACGATATTAACAGACAATGGTCTCATTACTATTTGTTGTGGTTGTTGGGTAGAAATTTATGGATACATACAATGTTTTTCTGAACTATTTGGTGTTTCAGGAAGTAGAGTTTACCACATGTCAATCTGTGACCACTATCTTGCGCATTGGTGACAAGGAGTTTAAGTGTCCAGGCCTTGTACAAAAATCAATTATTTCTAGTTCTCATAAAGAATTATGTCCAGAACATTTCAGAGCTGATCTCCACACGATTCCAAGGGACAAGTTTTCAACTGATCAAAACATTACTGTAGCATGGGTAGATGGTTCAAATACAACTGCAGCATGGAAGATGTCTATATCACCTTTAATACTGTGACATGCATCCAACTGAATGAAAATTCCTTGACCAAGAGAAAATACAGACGAGTCAGCATTCTTACGAGCTTCTCCAAAGTTATAGAAAAGAGTTATAAAACCAAACTTTTAGATTTCAGTAACCAAATTTCATCGTCTGTCAAAACTGCTAATAAAAAGGTGTCAACATACTCTATGGATGATTACAGAGCTTTGGCATAGTGTTTTGCACAGAGGTACGGCTGTCAGAGCTTTAGCTATGGATCTTTCTAACGCTTCTGACTGCCTGTCCCGTGATATAATTGTGGACAAACTCAAAATAGTCACTTTATTTTGCACTTACCTGCGATGTAGGCTGCAAAGAAACAAAATAGCAATGTCAAAAGTCAGTTGAGGGAGGTTTAGAATTTCGTTCTCACAGGTTCTTTTCTTGGGCCGTCGCTCTTCGTTATCGTCCTCAATGATTTTGTTTACTTCTTTGAGCAGTCGATTCTTGCAAATTTTGCAGATGATAACACCCTTGTTGTGCGAGGGGAGAATCTACAAACAGGTGAAAACACACTCGGACAGGAAGGCTATGTACCTGCCCATTTTTTTGTTTTCAATATCATGGAAGCAAACCCTGACAAGTTTAATTGTATGCCAGCAGTGAAAAAGGCATATGCTACAGTAAATTTCACTGACATTGAGCAAACTTAATGCAAAGTGAAGACTCAGTTAAACCATTAGGTGTTCACATTTATTGTCCTTTGAACTTTATTAAACAAATCTGAGATTTGTAAAAAAAAAAAAAAAAAATGAAAAAAAAAATGGGCGGAAAACCAATCAGATTTGAACTACAATGCTAGGATGACAGCTTTTCGATGCTTTATTCTTTCCCACCTAAAATACTCACTGCTTGTTTGGATGAATAACTCTAGGGTTCAGATGCAGACGATTGGAAAGTTTCAAGAGTGGGCCTTGCATATTGTACTAGGGTAAAACAAGTCGGCTTACGACAAACATTTGACCACGGCTGGTGTACCATCAATGAGGGAATTATATAAATCCTGTTTACTGAAAGAAGGTAAAAAATCTATCAGTCACACGAATCCCTGTTACGTCAAGAGTCAATTTACAGTGCGCAAAACAAACTAATCTATCTATCTATCTATCTATCTATCTATCTATCTATCTATCTATCTATCTATCTATCTATCTATCTATCTATCTATCTATCTATCTATCTATCTATCTATCTATCTATCTATCTATCTATCTATATACATATCTATGTCTTTATTTATCTATCTTGTCTGTATGTCTTTCCGTCCATCCATCGGTCCATCCATCCATCCATCCATTATAACTAGCTATCTAATTATATATATATATATATACCGTGTCTGGCGATCTCACAGTTCAATGTTTTCATTAGACATCATATTTACTCTCGAGAAGAACTCAAGAAAAGGGTATTTTGGAAAAAAGATACTTTCCTGTGTGAAATTTTCAAGGAGAAATGTCACAGCTTTACTGCGGCAAGCAAACTTACAATTTTGTCAGATTTGATTTCAGGAAAAATTCATATCAGACTGAGGCTTAGTAGCTATACTCATCAATCAACCAAGGGTACCAGATAGACACTTCGTGGAAGCTATAAATGTTAAACCAAATCGTCATTTGATGTAGTACAATGGAAATAACACATACCTTTAATGCTTTCTTCATAGCAATAGGTAAAAAGCAAAGCTGCAAAATTATCAGTGGGTTTCGGGTTTTGAGTGGTTAGGCCTTACTGTATGGGAAAAACATAGAGCTTGTAGTTGGTGAGGAATATTTCAAGGGTGGAGAGGACTAATTGCCTTTTTTGGGTGGCTGCCTGTCTCAAGTTGGGAGTACATTGTTTCTTCACATTGGTATTGAAAGATAAAGTTTTCGTTATTTTTGAAGGTGTGACTTTTACGGCAGTTACCGTCCATCTCATTGTTGGAATTAATTAAAGTGTGCAATGTTTTTGTGACCTATTTGGTAAGTATTTCATTGCTTCTTTTGTGCTGTGGGATGTGTCTTATGATTATTATAGAGATAAAGCGTTGTGATGTTGCAGAGCCATAAATATCACAAAACAAGGTAGGCCTACTTTCCTGTACTGCTGCCGGCTGAGCTGACTGATGGGTCAGGAAAGCTGAGAGGAGGCAGCCCTGATATGGTTTTTTTGTGCACAAATGATAGGTTTTGGGGCCCGAGTCGTTAGGTTTTTATGTTTCGGGGAAAATTATAGTTTGTATTTGGCTGGAAGTATTTTAAAGGGCTAAGAGGACCAGCTTGGCCCTACTGGTTGCCTTTTGTGGGTGGCTGACTGTCTCACGCTGCAGTGTGATTTTTTTCTTCTCATCAGGATTGAAAGATGTCGTGGCTATTCTTGAATCTGTGCCTTTTGTGGTAATTAAATTTGGTGTCACTCTTGTGTTAGAATTTATGAAAGCGGGTAATAGTTTTTGAACCAATTGAGGTTACCATCATCTGAGAAAGCCATCGCCTGAAGGGAACCCCCAGTATGTTGGGAACAGAAACATAATATCTCACTATAAATTGGAGAATTACAGGACGGTTTGATTTTCAGCCAAGTTAAATCACATATATAAAAGATGCGTGTGCATGTAATGTTTGTCATTCACAATCCACCCTTTTCTGATCAGTTTCCCTAACGGGTTCTTGGTAAATGAACAATCATATAGCTATTTTCATTTTTAACATTACCCAAGTTTAATCCAGTCAGGTTTTAAGCCGTTACATTCAACTTAAATAAATAATAATTAGTTTTCGCAGATTGAAAGTGTTTAATCACACAGATAGGTCTTACTGCTGTCAAGCTGGTAAACTTGAAAAAAGCCCATTGCAGCGTCCACATCCCACTTTCGCTAGTTGGGATACTAGAACCTGTTTGGACTGGTCTTGATTTATCATGATTTTAGAATCATCTTATTCATCGGAAAAACAGCTATCTCTGAATGAGCAAGCCTTATTTCCCCTCAAAGCAATTAATATGTCGTTACTCAAAGTTCAGCTCTCAGTTCTCTCCAATTTGAAATAAACATCAATAAGTTACATAAACAAATACACTTCAAAATAACGTTACATACAGGTGGTACTGCAATCTTCTTTGAAGCAAAAGATGTTATGAGCATACAACCAAAAACGCAGAAGATCTTATCAAACCTGGTTGGTTGTGAGTAATTTGATAGTATATCGAACCCAATTATATCACATTAGGAACAAGCCATTGGCTGCCTTCTAAATTTTTACTGCAATCAGTATGTATGTATGTATGTATGTATGTATGTATGTATGTATGTATGCATGCATGAATGCATGCATGCATGCATGCATGTATGTATGTATGTATGTATGTATGTATGTATCTGTGTATGTATATATGTATGTATGTGGGTATGTATGTATGCATGCATATATAATATTTGTTTTAATGTATGTATATGTGTAGACATGTATGTATGTTTGTATGTACACATATATGCATGCATATATGTTTCTTGAGGCTGCTATTGGGATAAAGCTAGTTTGAGGGCTACCTTCTGTGATGCATCATTGTATTTTAATAACAATTAATCTTAACCCTTTTATTTCTATGATGAGGATCATGGTTTTCAGTGGATTAATGGAGATCCCATAACATATACAAACTGGAACTCCCCAAGGAAAATGCACAATTCAAGAACGCTTAGTTTTGAACACCAGGGGAAAATGCTCAATAAGCTGAATGCATGGTATATTGGCCATGCACTCAGAGTGAATCAGCCAGACGTGAATGGGTCAAAAAGATGCGTTGGCATGGTATATTTTGCACCTGGGCATGATGCTAGCTGGATAATGATACCTTGCTTTCAAATGTATGAAAGAAGTGCATTCATTTGTGAAATAAAGGTAGCAAAATATCAGGATGTACACATGTACAAATATGGCATGGGTGCTTCACCTTTGTGTCCCAGATTATGGCTTTTGTCTGGTAGTCAATGCATTTTACCCTTTATAAGGAAAGTTGATGGCTTGATGCAACTGACTGATTTTCGCAATATCTGTTTGGCAAACAGCGGACGCATTTTACAATTACAACTTCAGCATGCATCACAGTATAATAGCTGCTATGAATCAATTCACCTGCGCAGTTGCGAAAAATGCAGGCAAAGCAATTCAATGCCATTACAGCAGTTGAAAAATTGGCGGATATACATGCAAAAGGTAATGTTTCTTGTTCATCTGCTTTCAAATAAAACCTCAATATATTATTTTTTGAAAACATCACCAGACTCAATTCATAAGGAAATATTAGATCTTACCTGATGCAAATGTAATCGAATGTGGCCAATGATTTCATTCAATCTAGGCAATTTTTCACGTTTAACTGACACTAAACACAGCGGAGTGCTGTGCGAAAGAGCGCCCGTAAGACGTGGCAAGACATGCAGGAATTTTGAATATGAGTGTGGAAACTTGGAGTGCATCTTAGAACATAATGTCTGTGATGGTAAAGTGAACTGTCTAGATGGCACTGATGAGGCAAGATGCAACGGAGTGTGTTACACTAGTACAGATGGACAGCTATTTCCGCCAACAGTCTGTTTTTCGACATGCAGTAAAAGAGATTGTATTTGTTCTTCACTCTATTTTCAGTGTCACACAATGGGATGTGTACCATTTTCTAGAATATGGAATGGGATACCTGATTGTATTGATGGCAGCGATGAGATTCAAGCATTCATTAAGCAGGTACAACAATCAATTGCATACAATTTCCAAAGTGCTTACACACAACGGTCTCTTGTGTACGGACAGGCTAGATGCGAACATTTAAATACTGTTCCCTGTGATTTGTTGGTAGGAAAACAATGTTTTCTGCGATCATTTATATGTGTATATGATTTAGATTCCGTAGGAGAGCTGAAGTATTGTTCAAGTGGCAAACATCTGTCTGGTTGTTTTGATTATGAATGTTCTGGGAAGTTCAAATGCCCTGATTCATACTGTGTATCACTACGACTTATATGTGATGGCCAATGGAATTGTGTTTCAGGAACAGATGAACAAAACTGTGTAAACTACGCGTGCCCATTCCTCCTGCGCTGTAGGCTTGGTGCCTGTGTTCATGGTCATGATGTATGTGATGGTGAAGTGCAGTGCATCAAATCACATGATGATGAAGAATTTTGCGATAGCTCATATTGCTTCGCACATTGCAAATGTAAAGGCCATGCTGTGCACTGTATAGTATCGAATAATTCAGTAAGTTATAGCTTACCTGTAAAGGTGCGTTCAGCTTCTATAAGAGGTAACTTGGTCTCATTACCAACTGCATGTGGCAAACAATATACATATGCACATACATTGGATATTTCTTCTAACAAAATATCAAGGCTATACCCGAGATCATTCACTTCGTTCTCGTCCCTCAGATTTTTGTACTTGAGCAATAATCAAATAACAAAAATAGACGGATTTTCATTTTTCCCCTTGTACCATCTTCAAAATTTGGAATTGTATGGTAATCCTCTTGAATACATAATGCCACATGCCTTTACAACTTTACACGAGGTAACACATATGTATCTTGAGAAGCACAACTTGAAAGAACTGCACAGATTGACATTGTCAGGACTTAAATATTCACATTTGTTAAATGTGTCTCACAATAAAATTAAAAGTATTCATCAAGACGCGTTTCTTGAATTGAAAAGGCTAAAGATACTTGATATTAGTCAAAATCCGTTACACAATTTCGATGTGAAATGGATAGAAAATATTCCAGGACTTGACGTATTACGCAGTGACTTTTTCCAGCTTTGTTGCCTTCAAAGATGCATCCGAAATTGTGTAATACTACCTACAGACCCATCCTCATGTAGTTGTATTTTGCCTTCTAAATTACAAAAGATATTTTTGTTCGCTGTTGGTTTGAATTTAGTTATTCTACAGTTGTTCGTCCTCTGTCTCGAAGTCCCTTTCTCAACTTACTCAAGTAATTCTATATTGCACAATATACTTTATTTTTTGAGTGCTCAAGCATTAATTTACATAGTGATACAAAGTGTTGTTGGTGTATATTATGGGAGGTATTACACCATATATGATTTACAATGGCGTGGGTCAAAACAGTGTGCGTCAATATCTGTATTATCACTTATAGTACACCTGGTAGACATGATAACTTTTTCCATGATTACATTCGGTCGTTTCATTAGCACAAAATTCCCATTTAGGGCAGGATTCCTCTCTCCTGGAGTCACAATTCTTCTATCATGCTTAAATTTTATATTTATGTCAATTTTGGGAGTTTTTGCTAACCTTTATCATGTGGACGATAATGGGTATGCAGTGATTATACCAGCATCGCCCCTGTGTTTGCCCTCCGTTCTTTCGCCGCGTACTTTAAATATTATGTTCAAACCCATGATTTTTTTTATCATTTTTCACATATGCGTGTTTATTTTTGAGACTGTCAGTCATGTTGCAATCTTACAAGAAGTCTACGGAAGTGGGAGAAAAGTATCAAAGTCTGGCTATGGATCTGGTCAAGCAGTTGGTGTCAATATCTTAATTATCTTGACTACTCGTGCATTTGTGCTTGGACTGGTCTGTTTAGCTTCCTATATGGTTGAACATGACATAGTACAGCAACGATTTACCAGCTTTACAGGCCTAATAGCAATTGTTGCTCCCGTTGTTATCAATCCTTGGTTGAAACTAAGTACGAATCCGCACGTAAAAAGATGGAAAATGTATCTATTCACCACCAAGAAAAAAAATGAATGTTGCCAATTCCCATTATATGCATTTAACAATTTCACCAACGTTTTCATAATATTTTAACGATGAAGGCACTCATCATACTTTGAGAGAAGCGTGGTGTTCAGAGCATGTGAAAAGTAGCTAACATAAAGTTGACCACAGCTTCGTGAAAGGTCCGTCAATATAATGCAGCAATTAAACATTGTGTGAATTTTACTAATGTTTGTGGAATCAATATCAAAATAAAAGTAATTTTGACCTTGTATGATGCAATGTTTGCAGAAGATTTCTGTTGTGCTACACAACGAAAGGACACGCAACACAATGTGCATTTACAAAATATTCTTGCTTTTACAGAATATTGGCACGAAAGGTGAAACTTATTCTGCATTAATCGTTCCACACTAAGTCTTTTATTTTGAAGTGTGTTATGAACGTGATATTTCGCTGCTACTTTAATGTGATCAAATAAAACGGTTGGTGAAGTCATGAGCCATTAATATGACCCTTGCTATTGTACAACCTCAACCTCACATATTGTGCAGTAATATGTTACGCCTATCATGGTAGTAAATGAGGATACATAACAAATTATCAAAATATACTTTCTTGGTGATCCTCTTTTAAAACGTCATATTTATTTATTCTTGTTGCTGGCACAAAGTAAAAGCAAAAAAAGCAAAGCAAAAAAAAAATCAATTAAAACAATCACAAAAATTATAGACACAAAAAATCCCTTAAAGGTTTCCCTGTTCTTTAATTTCGGACTGCATCTTTACCTATATATATATATATATATATATATATATGTATATATAACTGACAGCCGACAAAACAACGTTTATCTGAATGCATTGCTGGGAACTTGGGTGAATGTTTTTATTCATTCATGTCAGGCTTTAAACGCAAAGGTGTAAATAAGCCACAAAATAAATAGATCTACAAAAAGCGTCATATGTCATATGGATCATTTTATTTAAGAAAAACTACAAATAGGAGAAATGCGAATTTATAAATAGGGTTCATTGCACTTATTGAAACAATATGCAAATGGAACTTATTTCCCACAATGCAATTTGCTATAATCGAGCATTGCTTATATTAAACAAACTGAAGTGTGGCATCTGCCATACGTTTACTAATTGGTAATAGGGATAACTCTAAAATATGACGTATCTTTGACGGTTTCAGAGCAATACATATGTATGTTCTGTGATATTAATTAATTACAGTATCAAGTATCTAAATCTACTCCAATGATAAAACTAATGCGTGTCAGTCACTACAAAGACATGACTTAAATAAATACTTTCCGTTAAAAGACTGTTCATTCTGGAACTCATAATTTCTACACAAATATTATAATATTTAGGGTAACCCATGTTAAATGACGTGTGTGTATGCGGAGGGCCTGTGTCATTTCCCGGGCAGTGTATCTTTTCCGTGTTTCCAGAACTAGGGGAGCGACAAAGTTTAAGAGGTTACTACTTTCAATTTGGTCACATGCATCGTGACGCAGCCTGTTATAATAATAATAATAATAATAATAATAATAATAATAATAATAATAATAATAATAATAATAATAATAATAATAATAATAATAATAATAATAATAATAATAATAATAATAATGTGTAAATATAAATGAATTTGAAATATCCAGCACATGTTGATATTTTACAATAGGTGAGGCAAAACACATTCCAGCATAGAAACATTAATATGGTACTCAAGTGATAATATTGAGTTCATTTTTCAGCTGTTCTCTCTTTAGGTATTTCATTAGGGGTTCCATTATGCTCAATGGCTATGCAAGTCTTCTCCTGAGAATGTGAAAGGAGGACATTTTTATTCCGTTGTTAATACTTTTAATAAGTCATCTTGTATGGGAAGACACTTTTCCATCCAATGGCTTGTTATTGTCACACATCTGGTGTACATGCAGAGGCTTTTTAAGTTACCAGCGCCCATTGTGTACAATCATGTTTTATTGAAAAAAGAGACTGACTTGGGTGACACTTTAAAGCTGTGTGCAATTAGCCACTAATGTAAGCAGTCTGAAATTCAAACCCCCAGTGCGCACACATAACAAATACGTTTCTGTAATTTCATTGTGTAGATGATGTTCCCATAATTACTCTTTCAAACAGGTTGGAATAGCAATATGAAAAGACTAGTCAAACATTTAAAATGCACATAAGGATGCGTATTTTGATAATACAGTTTGTTCAACTTCAAAGTGAACCCTCTATTGCCTAAGAATGATACCCTAATATGCACAGCAGTTTGTAACTGGGCAATAAGCATATCTGTAGCAGTGAGCTCACTGTTTTGGGGTGACCCACTAACATTGAAAGGTCATATGACGGTCATTACACATTTAGACTATCGGGCTGAGCTCCCAGTATATTTTCGCTTTTTTCAATATTGTATAATATAAATTCGATTTTCCATTTGTATATCTTGATGTTGGATTATAAGTGAACACTGACATATGTGAGATGATAGGAGAATCTTGATTACCATTGCAAATGAAACCTACGCATATTGAACTAGGATATCCAATACAATGCCAATGGGGTAGAAAAGGGCATCCGGTTCCAAAGGCGCCGATACTGACTCTGATACAGGAGATAATTTAAAAGTTCAAATGTGAAAATGATTTATTCTGTCATGGAGTACGTGTTGGACGACAAATTAGCAGATCAGAAAAAAACAGCTTTGTAATGGATATAAAAACAACATAGAATGAAATTGTTGGGGCTCAAAGCCTTTCATGGTATGGAAATAAAAGATGTCACCTAGGTCCGTATAGTATATACTATTTTTAGAAATATAGAATTTGTGAAAACGTTTTATTGTTTAGGGGTGTGACTATAAGGATATTTTGCAGTTTATTCACATGAAGATATGACATTATAATTTCTCTGGTGTTATAAAATACCCCGCGTGTATTGACAGCAAGGCAAACTCACTCAATCACAAAACATTTGAATGGATATATATATATATATATATATATATATATATATATATATATATATATATATATATATATATATATATATATATGTATATTCAAGAGAGACGAGTTCGTGAAATGCATAGTATGGTACCAACACCAAGAGCCTGAAACAATGGTATAACATTGTCATGGTTTTAAAATTGAAAAATGAGTACGGGAATGAGTACGGGGTTATATTCTCGGTTGTGTTAGTGGATAGCTGGAGACTTACAATTTTAGAGAATGGGCTGGAAAATTAGTTATGGATTATGGAGAATGTTATTTTAAAAGGTGATGGCGCTCTGGTTTCCAGATACAAAGGACACGTGTGTGAAGCGTGAACTGTTACAAAGGAGGGCGTGTCCTTTGCACGTACGAAGACCATGGCATCTTTGCACAAAACAAATAACCTCATCGTCACCAGTCACGTCTGTATAGTGCTAGTGACTGTCAGAAACTTCAGACGGACGAATTCAGAGTACGGCTTGCAAACATATAAAATAATAAGGGGCATGCGGGAGGGAATTTGGCCTTATTGATACGCTAATCATTAGTAAAGTCACAAATCAGCCTTATTAGAATGCCATAAATGCCGGGACACTTAAACCTTCAGGAAAACGTGAACAAAAGGCACCTTGACAAGTGACTTTTCGATTTGGCTGAACTTTCTTATATTTACAGGTAAAATAGATTTTGGTATCAAAAACAACTGTAAAGTCATTGCATTTTGTAAATTTTGGATCTGCACAAGTACCAGTGCAGTGTTGGTTTTTCTTTTATGTCGCTCAAAGAAAATATGTTGACCTATGTTCTCATCCAATTATCAAAGCAATCGGATTTCTGATCACAAATTACAGACTATGGAATAGAACACCCCTGTACACACTATAACGAATGACGACAGAGGCATGATCTAGTTGGTTGCAGTTTAATTTACTACTTGATTCACTCTGCCGACTTGAAACACACATGCAAGTCATTGCCAAAATATGA
>CAXHWN010002095.1:0-16101 GCA_964020975.1 Hermodice carunculata | reverse complement strand
AGCATTTTCGGTTTGGGTGAAGGCTGGTTGCCCAATCCACACCCCACAAAGCTGTTAACTCAGTCTAAAAGATATTATTTCATAGGAAAGAACTACATGATGACTGCTTAAGCCCTGTACATTTCTATCTACTGGTGCCAAAATTGCTGGCATGATTACCGCAAATTCCGAACAAAAAATATCTACAGAACTTAATCATATGGTTATGCAAAAGTCATCAACAGATCACCTTCAATTTGTTGTTGTTGTTGTTTTTTTTTTTTTACTGTTACTTAGTTGTAATTTCAATGCAATATTTAAATCAAGACATATTTATATTTCTTGTCTGGTATTCTTCATTATGTTAAATGCATTGTGCTGAATTGCTGAAATTGCCTGGCAGTAATTTTCGAGTTGGAATCTGGAACCTAGGACAGTGACTCCCATGATAGAACTAGTGTTCCATGGTAAACCATTGTTATACAAAAAACTTGATTCACAGGAATGTCTTCATGGCTTTCCTTCACGAAGTACTCTCTTCGAAGATACAGAAGGTTACTAGGGGCTCCTTCTATCTTTTCCAGCTTTGGGAATGCTGCAATAAACGTTGCGAAAATTTCGGACTTTCCCGCTAATAATCATTGGAGCAGATTGCATGTTGTATTTTTCAGGGGATTTAATGTGAACTAGTGCACTCTGCTGGAATTTTTCTTTTATAATGTAATGATGTCTCTAATAATGGTAGTCAGCCATTCAGGTCAGCCCAAGAGGCTAGTGTGGTCTTCAAGTTGGTACGTTTCATGCTCAAATATCTCAATTGTCAGGCTGATGGAAGAGTTAAACTATGGCTGGTGCATGTTTAAAGGTGCAGGGATGCATCTGATCTAACTGTCATACGGAAGACTATCTGAGAAATGATATTTTTGAAAGATCTTTACCCTAATGTGACATTTACAGTACAATTGCAAGTCATAACAGGTGCAAAGGGGCGCGACTGGATCAAACAATTTTTGTGTACATTGAATGAAAGCCAACCAAACTTCAGGCCAAAATATGCATTACAAGTACACTTTTTGTGAACTTTTGTCGGAGCTCATATCATATCCATGACTTTATGTTTGTTTAACATGACACACGATGGGGGGGGGGGGGGGGGGGAGAGATTGTTTGATTTTGGAACGTTCACCACTATTTTTTCCAGGTATTTTCAATTGTAATTTTTAGCACTTAAATAGGTTATGGCCTTTTATGCTACTTGATAGTGACAATATAAAAGATACAAGATAGACAGCTTTATTCATACTGAGGGTTAAAACATACAAACACCAGCAGGCCAGCTGCTATTATAACTGAGTTGTGATGTATCTAAAACATTGAATATAACTGGAAATGAGGCGTCTCTCCGGGTGTCACATAAATGAATTAGAACGTCTTGACAGCTATATTCTGCTTTAAAAGCAGACAGGCGGCCATTGTAAACGTGAAGAATGAAGTCATGAACAAGTTGAGACTGAATGAGTTTCTCGAGAATTTTTGAGGAGCTAGTAAGAATACTCACAGGACAGTTTTCCATTTCAAGGGCACTGCTTTTCTTATAGATAGGTAAAATTTCAACTGCTTTAACACTGTCTGGAAATTCGCCAGAGTCCACACATTTATTAAATTACCAAAAAAAAAAAAAACCTGATGGGCTAGTATATCACTAGCCACTTTCAAAGCCTTGGCAGGGATGTCATGAAACCCAGTGGCTTTTTTGGTATCGAGACCTTTTTAGATACAGTGGACTTTGTCAGGGCTAACATGAGAGAAGGAAAATTGTCAGCCTTATTACACTCTAGGTCAATAGCTAAGATTCTGGGACGGTTATGATGGTATGACTCTGCATCGTTAATAAACTCTTGGTTAGTGTTATAGTGACCAGACAGCGGTAAAAATTTGTCTGACCCAATGTTGTCAGCAATGCTTGTAGAGAAATTATTCACAAGAGTCAGCTACTTGTTTAGGTTGTGTGAGTAAAGTTGTACCGTCAATGATCATAAGCGTAGTAGCTTGTTTACATTTAGCTGACACTAAGCGTTTGATAACATCATAGAAGTTTTTTTTCTTGGTTCTCCTTCACGTCACTCATGGAAATATTTCCTGATTGAGCGTCTGCAAATAGGGGTTGTACGATTTCTCTGAATACTGAAAAGTTGCCATACCCTTCTTGCTTTTGGTTTATTGTTCTTTGCATGTTTGTATCGTCTCAACAGTCTAGTTTTATGATGTATTGCCTTTTTCATAATTTGATTCAAAAAGTAAACAATGAAGATATGTTGTATTATGCTCGGTGCACTGTGACTGCGAGGGCGGGGACGTGGTAAGGCAGTGAGGAAAACCAAGCTTTCACCATCTAAGCAGTGAACAAAGTGCACACATCTGAGTAGCACCAAGCCAGGAATCCGATTGTTGCGTTCACAATGTGTTTGGGTGTGATAGTTTTTTATGTAGGTAATTATATATGTTTATTCGCATATTTTGTTTGGACAACGAGTCAATAAAAATACCACTACTGGTGAATAGTTCTTCTTTCATACTGTGCTGAATTGTTGCTGATGGGATGCACATCCATGCAATCGTTTGCGTAATACCATGGATGCATAGGTACATTGCAGTCAATTTGCATATACAGTATTGGCAAATTCCTCACAAGAAACGTGCTCGTGTTCTTAATTCAAATTTATATGAAAACTTCAAAATATCAAATCAGAATTTTGTCTCTATGTAATGCAAATCGAGTGTGCGGACTATAACCATCATTTCCCTCCTACCCCCCCCCCCCCCGTCTAATACTGTAACCATAAGCTGCCTGGGTATGTGGTCTGACGGACAACGCATCCTATTGGGGAATTGATTCACATGCAAAAATGAGCCAATCAAAGCTCCTGTTACAGTGTGTTTATAATGGCTTTCGTCCTGTGAACCTTCCGTAATTTACGGAGGGTAAACACAAACGGGAAGCTTTGCTTATTACACAGCATGCAAAACTAAAGATTTGGGTGTTTATGGCGACAATTAGTTGGATTCACAGGCAAATAAACAAAAGTAGGGGGGTAGAGGGAAGTGATGAATATGTTACAAATTAGTCCATGAGAGTATGGCTCACCAATGGATACCTACCCCCATGGTTCCATGATGATGCTCAGTCTACCCAGTGACGTGCTATCTATATAGCAATCCCTGATTCCCTATAAATCTTACTCCATGCTGCCACTTGCGTGTGACTGGCAGTTGTCCATTGTGTTTGTCCAGGAACTCAACTCACGGCACCTATAGCTATACATCATCTTGCCAACACAGTTAGAACCCACCGGAAAATGGTATGTGATGCCAATTTGTACAAGAATTCCCTGTGCAAGTTTTAATACTTTTTACAGTGCTTTTTCATCGTTGGGGTAGACCAGACTGATGGGGAGTTGCTATATAGACATACTATCTCGTATAGTACGTCCAGGGTTGTTGTGACCCCACTCCAATAACGGATGTAAGGGAATGCCAGTACCTTTGATCTCGTAATCTGCATGTACGGGACAGTGAAAATGTCGTTAGAATTTGCTAAATTCTGTGTCATTTCACACGAAACAGGGTTTGCCGCAGTTGATTAATTGCAAACATGAAGCGGTATCAGCGCATGCACTCAAGTGTCAGCAGAAACCTGCCATTCCCGGCAAAACTTTCCTGGAGGGGAAATCAGCAATCTGAACTGTCATAAGATTTTGTTTCTGTTTTGTTACAATGTCACGGAACTACAATTGTAAAAATTTCAAGACACAACACCCACCACCAACAGGGAAAAAGTGCCATAGACCAGAGCCTTGAGGGGATAGCACGGTCCTGGTTTTGAATGCTCTGGCCGACATCAAGGCCAGTATTACAAACATTCAACGTATAGAGGCACTTGAAACACAATTCTCCCATCTGAGACAGAGAAGGATATAGCCCAATCACAGGACAGCAGCTAGAAAGAACTCCCAATTACGCGCACTCCGCGAAAGGATCCTACACTCCAGGAAAAAGAGGCGGACTGCTTAATTAAAGTTACACACACTAAATGACTTCCTGAAGCCGTCAAGCGACGATGAGACAGACTCAGATACGGAGCCGAAACAGACCAAGAAACAAGGTAGGAAGTCCGGTTGAGTGGTTACTTCAGATAAAATACTCATGAAATGGGTAGAATGGCCACATTTCCATGTCTATCAGGGTGCAGACAGAACACCTGCCTCATATAAAGATCTTTCAATTGGCGAATTTGTTTAAAGCTATCTGTGTAGCATGGAAAAAACAAAGCATCAATAAACAAAAGATTTCATGCTGGCACATTTGCAAGAACTAATGGAGGACGCAATGATATATGGCTGGCCTGCTGTTCATAACTTTCACGGTATATTGCTTCATCACTTTGAGATGGCCAAATTAAATTGGCGCAAAACAAATGCCATTCAAAAGTTGCGACGCCGTTATGTACAACAACTACTGCCAAGGCAGACCAAAGGGCCGTCTTTTTGTTTGAATTATCAAGACAGCAAATGTTTGTTCATGAAGGACCATGACTCGACACGAGGCTATGTGAAACATGTTTGAGCCTTCTGTCTAAAAACAAACGTCAAGGAACATCGCCACCCAGAGGCAGATTGTCGCCAAAAGACTGCGGCAAAAAAACGGACAGAATGGCAAGAATATGTAAACCAGCAAGTAAATATACCCCCTTGCGAACCCCTTCTGCAAGTTCCTGCAAATCAATTATCAAGCTTTTCCCGTGATGCGTGGGAAATATCTCAACATTCACATACTTTATCCAATGCAGATTCAAAGGACGCTGATCATTGGATGCAACTTATACTATACAAACAACCAAAAATGGACTTGTACCGCTATAAGTCAGGGCGCAACATGCCGTCCCTGTCGACGTGACAACCACACCCTGTGATTATTTAAAAATATACACTGTCGTTCGTGCCACTGGACAATACAATTATAGAAAAGCTTGCATACGAATCCCCAGTTGGCTTCACATTGCCGCATGGAGAAGGCATTTGACCGATTATCATGACCATGAACTCATTGACTTCCTTCATTTAGGGTGGCTTAGTGGATATGCCCTGCCTTGGATCCCACACGGGCAATCTCGCAACCATCTATCAGCAGGGCCTTTCCCCAACATGTGGAACATTATATACATACTGAACGGCATCACCAGGCCATCCTTGGTCGATTTGCGGTCTCTCCTTTTCAGGAAGGGCTACATATCAGTCTTCTTATGTCAGGGCCAAAGAAAAACCCCGAGGAGAGACGGATAATTGTTGACCTATCCTGGCTCCTAGGTGCCTCTGAGAACTATGGCATTCCGTCCCACACATACCTTGAAATACCTTACAAGTTACAATTGCCCACTGTTGATCAACTCGCGGACCTTATTGTACAATCAGGCCCAGACACATACATCTATGTAATAGACATATCCCGAACCTATAGAAATTTATGTCTAGATCCTCTGCCATGGCCGTTAATGGGAATTGAATGGGATAGACAACTTTATTGTGATATTTCAATTCAATTTGGCCTACGTATTGGCGCTTTCTTTTGTCAAAGGACAACTACAGCCGTTGCGCACATGATGAACAAGCAAGGTTATGACACATTTCCATATGTCGAACATATTGTAGGGGCTGATAAAGGTGCTAGCGCATTGTGAGCTTTTACCACGCTCAAGGGTCTACTACATGAATTTGGCTTGCCAATGGCAGCGACAAATCTACAGCCACCAAGTGCCTGCACGACCTGGCTGGGAATTACTTTTTACATTGAAAAAAAAAATGGAAATGCACATTCCTAGTGCAAAAATTCACGAAACTTGCTGTTATTGCGCCAATGGAAACAAAAGCAGTCATGTTCCTGTACTGCACTTCAATCTTTGTTGGGCAAACTGCAGCATATCAGTAAATGCTGCAAGCCAGCTCGGCTATTTGTAGGACGTATGTTATGCACATTACGTAAATATTACCATACACTCGGAAGTGGATGCCTGTCTGACAGGGTGTGGAGGTATTTGTAATGGAATGTACTACCACTGCCAGTTTCCCGACTTTGTCCTGCAAGAGGAGCATCACATTTCGAGGCTGGAAATGCTCAGTGTTGTGATACCCGCAAAAATGTTTCATACTCTCTGGGCAGGGCATACCATCCAAGTATTAAGTGACAATACAGCAACAGTGTCCGTCCTCCAAACAGGTCGCAGCCGCGATGAACTTTATTGGCTTGCCCCCTTGAAATTTGGTATCTCAGTGCCATTCATGACTTTGTGCTCCTCCCAAGCCACACCCCCTGTGCAACTTTACAGACAGCGGACAGCCTGAGCCACTTTCATTTGAAACAGTGCTTTTGCTTAATATGCGCATTGCTTCCACCCGACCAGGAACTAGACGTGGACAAAAGATGTCCCTTCCCTCCCTATCTCTGAGTCAGCTTTGCTGCACGTGGTTTCTGCCTGCTCTGCCTTAGGTCCTGCTGGCAGCGTTATTAAATGCGCCCTTCTTTTTGGATTCTTTGGTTTTCTTAGGCGTTAAAACATTGTGCCTTATGCCAGTCAAAAGTTCAATCCTTTGCACCACACTGGCCGGGGGGGGATGTTATTTTTCATCAGCCAGGTCTCATCCTGATTTTGAAATTGTGTAAAACACTCCAAACACACGACCACAATTTCGTAACTCCGTTGCCATGGCTTACTACGTCTCACACCCTTTGCCCCGTCACAGCTTATGCGGACATGTGTACTTCGGTCCTTACTGTTTCTAGCAATCATCCCTTGTTCACCCTATCGAGCAGCCGTTGCTCGGCCGGCAAGATACTCACTTCCAATATGCTGGCTAGCGCATTTCATCGCTTCCTGGCTGCTTGCAGTTATGACAAGTCCCGGTACCCTTTGCACAGTCTCCAACGTGGTGGCGCTTCGTCAAGCATTCGCGGCGGTGCTCATGTTCTAGAAATAAAGCGACATGGCACTTGGCCTTTAGAGACGTTTTGGAATTATATTTGTCAGGACTCAGTCATTAATTCTACGGTAGCCGCTCCACTCGCACATCGTGCCATTGCTGCTTCCCATACGTAATTTGTTCTTCTCTCAGACTTGGCAATTCTCTACTACCCTAAAAACTTTACATACTTTTGGCACTTGATTTACACTACAAAGTCTCCGTATGACTTCAACACCTATTTGTATTTCTGGCTTAGAAATTTAGTTGTAGCAGTGTTAGTCTAGGGTAGTTATTAAATCCATTCCGCCAAGCCTGGTTTTGTTATTTATTTACGATATATATTCTCTATGCTTATTTGTTTTTTGTTGAGTTTATACTCAGTTCATATAAGTAAGTCTTTCTTATACTGTTTTATTCATTGTACAGATGAGTAGAAAATGTTAGAATTTGGTAAATTCTGTGTCATTTGATACGAGGTGGGGTTTGGCACAGTTGATTAATTAAAAACATGAGGCGGTATCAGCGCATGCGCTCAAGTGTCAGCAGAAGCCTGCCGTTCCCGGCAAAACTTTCGTGGAGGGGAAATCACCAATCTGAACTGTCATAAGATTTTGTTTCCCTCCCACTCTTCCCCTTTTTAGTTTCTCTCCTTCTCACTTACATGACTGTACATAAATCACTTGATTTACTCTACAAAGTCTGTGTATGACTTTTACGCCTATTTGTATTTCTGGTTTAGAAATTTAGATGTAGCAGTGTTAGTTTAGGGTAGTTATTAAATCTATTCTGCCAAGCTTGGTTTCTTATTTATTTACGATTTATATTCTCTATGCTTATTTGGTTATTGTTGAGTTCATACTCAGTTCAGGTAAGTTAGTCCTACTTATACTGTTTTATTCATTGTACAGATGAGTGGAAAATGCCTGCTTGTTTGGACAAAAATCAAGTAGGCAGTTAAGTCCGACTGAATACAACTGCTGATCAAGTATTTGCTCAAACCTGAAATATTAACTTAGGGTTTATCATCACTTTTTGGTGTCCTCACGCACATACCTGTGCATTGGCTTGGTGTGTACACACAGACAGCAGTAGCTGCTTGCATATCGCCAGTCGCAAAGGCTCTGATAGTGGACGTTGCCAAAATGCTCACTAATGATTTTAGGGCTAATTTTCTCAAGATGAAGAGTTTTGGAACGCAAAGAGCAAGAAAGGTAGCGATTTTCTCAAAATTTATTTTCCTTTTAGATTTCCGTGGACGTGGTCACATGGCATCCTTAAGAGAATTTAGCAGAGAGAGACAGAAAACGTTAAATTTACTCTTCATGCCAAAAAAACAAAAACATAATGTTTCATAGGTCATACAACTAAATTGAAGAGCACAAATAAAGAAATAAGTCACGTTGCAGTATTTAGGTTCTGAGTAATTGGACATTGTGCTTTTTCTTAGCTCTTCATGAAATTTGGTGGAAATGTTCGGTAGGACAAATGTCATATCAAAATAATGCTAATGGTGCTAGCTATAGGTAAAAATAAATATAAGCTTATAGGTGTTTGAGACTTATGATCTGCGTTTCTTTGTTAATAACATTAATAAGGCCGGGCTTAATATGCTCATTTCCAGTAACCCTCCCACCGGCATGAAAGTAAACCCCATACTATCTGCTAAAGATTCCTTTTTCTTTTCCAGGTTCATCTTCAGTGGGAACTGCAACATCAAAAGTGCCAATCTATCAGCACCTGAATTATCAGCAACCTTGCCACAAAAACTCACCGCCCCCCCCCCCCAGAAAAAGGGGGGGGGGGACGCAACAACAACAATGCACACAGAAAGAGAAAAACACTGAACACCTATCTTACAGTCATTTGAGTCTTAATATTTACTTCTGCAACCGTATAAACACGAAATTGAGCATGAATTTGACCAACATTGATTTCTGGCAGCTAATTCCTTAACTTCACACTATTCCTGCCAGTTTGCTACTACTTTTGTAAACTTTACTACATGTACTAAATTTTAGTTAAGTAGATTTAGGTAGAGCCAACTGGCTTCTTTGTCTGTAAACCTAAAAAATTTTCATTTTTATCTCAGATGACTTGTCTGTCTGCTGGGGTTTTTATTTTTATTGCTTTGTCCTCCACCCGTCGTCCATCTACAATTCACATTTTCTACTTCTCCTACAAAAGCTGTGAGTGGATCCTCTTCAACCTTGGGTGGGTCTCTACCAGGTTCGTTCAAATGGTTAAGCTACTTTGAGTGTGTGTGTGTGTGTGTGTGTGTGTGTGTGTGTGTGTGTGTGTGTTTGTTTGTTTTTTGCTTTTAATGAGGTTCTTCTTTCTATTTTTGCACAAGTTTTACAAAAATGTACTTTGAAATCGCCCACCCAATTGCTTTGAAATCACACATGAACAATCCTATCTTTCAATATGTTCAACATTTGGATAGCAGGGATAATTTTTACAATTTTTTAGCCCTGCTGACCAAAAGATCCCTGCTGTCACAGATGGCAGGCTGGCCCATCTTCTGCAACCAATTGGTTGTTCAAGGAGGCTTTGGGTGTCACTGCTCTGCTCCTGAGTCCTGAGTCTTTGGACCTTGATGCCAAGGTGGAGCTTAAGCTTCTATTTTGGGATGCATCGATTTCATTTTGGTGGTCACGTGGTAATGCATACGTTTTCACCTTACCTGGCTGAGTTTTATGATCAGCTCACATTTAAGACTCTTGGCACACAGGTTCATGCAGAGCTGATGATTTGTGGGTATGTAAGACCAAGGTAGCCTCCTGCCGAAGCCAAACATCCTGGGGAGATGGTATTCTGTACCTGAGCAGAATTTTCTGTCATGTTCACTTCTTGTGGACTCAGACTGGGAAGTGTTGATGCCCAGCAGCAAAAAGTCCATCATGGCATTAGCAGAGGCCTTCTGGTGGTTAAAGGAGGATGGCAGGGGATCTGTCCTTACTCCTTCCTGCTTTAAAGTCTTGTTGGCCGCCTTGTGGTCTCTCAAAGAATGTGCCCACTTGCTCGTTGGCTCCTACTTCCTGCAGGACATCACACCCTGGTAAGAGTGAACAGTGATCTGCGAAGGACAAACCCTCCTGTAAACTTCAGCACTCCTGACTCTGGTATACCAGATCACACCATCTACAGATTGGCAACTACCATGCAGTTGGACTCTGACCAGTGCTCTTTCAGTGGCTGCCTCACGGCAAATCAAATGCACTGGGAGTCTTTCATGGATGATTTGCTCATCTTCAACACCTGACACTCACACCCATGGTGCATTTTGCAAAGACAGGCCCTGTTAAGCCAAGAACCCAAGTGGTTAAGATTGCCCATCCCAGAACTGGAAGCATCGCATCGCTAGAGGCAGTGCAGATGCTTCCGAGCAAGGTTGCCATATAGCAGGTTGAGGATCAAAAGACTCCTTGCTTTTACTACTCTTCTTGGTCCTCAAGTGGAACAGACAATGGTGCCCTGTCACAGACCTGTTGATGCTGAACTCCTTCCTGGAGGTTCTGTCCTTTCGGATGGAGACACCCCTGTCAGTAGCATCAGCCTTGCAGCCTCTGAATTAGATGAAGTCCCTGCATCTGATGCACACATGTGCCAGTTGCAGAGACTTCACAGAAGTATCTGTGGCTCTCATTTTGGGCTAAATGTACCACACGAGGGTGCCTCTGTTGCCTTGCCACTACACCACAGGTGTTGACCACATTTCCCAGACAGCTGTTGCTATCCTTCCCTGTTCAGCCATTTGCATTCATGTGAATGTGGCTTATTGGCTTATCCTAGCATCTAAGTGTCTTGATTGGCAGCATCACACACAGACCAATCTGGAACTTTGCCAATATTTTGGCCTTATAGTGAACCTCAATAACTCCAGTCTCTGGCCAAAGCAGACTTTTGTCTTTCTTGACATCCAATTTTACCTGGTGGCCTACATCTGTCACCCTTCAGTAAATCGATGGGAGGGACTTTATTCACTGCTCAGAGCCCTTCAGACTGGGAAGGTTGGCTCAGCACAACAATGGCTCAGTCAGCTGGGCTTGCTGTCCTTTATGGACTTCCAGGTCCCACTTGGTCAACTTCACCATCGCCCCTTGCAGCAAGATCCTTTGGGGCAGATAGTCAAGAGACCAGAGATTTCAAGCCATTGTGCTGACTCATAATAAGGATCATCAGCACCCTTGGGGTGTCCCATAAAAGAGAACATCATAAAGGAACAAACATTCAGGCCTTTTCAGGCCTAGCTAGCCATTTACAGGAACTCCTCTCGGTGTGGGTCAGGAGCCCTCATGCCGGGCCGGATTGTCTGTGGGCCATGGGCCCACATCCTCCAAGTCTCACTCGGAGCGGATGGGGGACACAAACTTTTTAAAAGACCTTAATATACAAACATTATTATTCCAAGTAAGGCTTCCATGAACAGTTAAACCCAGGAAATTGAATACATTTGCTCTTTTAGGAAGTGTAGCTGCGATTTAAAGATTAAGCTCCAAACCAATTACCCTTTGGATGAAATAAAAAACACTGTTTTAGAAATGTTTCAGGATAACCTGTTTTTCATGAGCCAGTCATGTAATTTTTAATTTCTTGATTTATGGCAATAAAAATATTTCAAGAGCTACCAGTATTATACGTGGTAAAAACACCTGACGAATTTATTTAAGTTGTGTCAACTGCATACAATACTGATTGGGCAGCCGGAGGATCAAACTTTTTGGTACTCCAGTATGTGTGGCTAAAGTGTAAGAACAGATATCATCGAACTAAACGTGTTGTGATCAATGATTCAAATGATTCTTGAAGCAAATTAAGTCAGTGCCATGGACTGCATAGTAACTAAGTATAAGATACTGCTGTCTAACGTATCAACAGCTTTTGATATATCTAAACAAACTGTCACCAGTAGATTGCCCGAGTCAAGTATTTTAAAAATTGAGTTGATGAATTCCAAAGATGCCGTTTCTCTAGAAGGCATCTTTTTAGATAATAATAAGGAGATAATGCGAAGAGAAAAAATTATAAACTTGTTGATAGACACGTTTTTTAGGATTCTAGAAAAGGCAGGAAATGGAGATATTGATCGATACATATTAAAGGCATTCATTATCTTGTATGAAAACCAGTAAAAACGTTTGCTATCCTTAATTTATCTGAAAAAATCCCAGTGTTGACAGACTGGTTAATGATCGAGGCAAATGGATAAAAGGTGACGGTTTTAATGCTCTTAAATAATTTCAGAGAGAGACCGCCATGCCTGTTGCTTGATTTAGGCAAGTGGAACTGCTCATTCACGTAAGTTGAAAAAATGTGGAATATTCAGAGTATCAATTTTAGCTGCTTGCTTAGGACCGATATTTGAAAAGAAAATATTGAAATGCTTGGTAATTCCTGCTTTGCATGTTACTCTTGTGTTGTTAAATGAAAAACGTGCTTTTGCTTTTACTAAGATTAAGGATTGTCCGTATAAAATCCCAACTTTTCTTACTACCACTTTTATGTCGGGCAAACTGATTATGATAAAAATTCCTCTTCAATTCTTGAAGATTTTAATCCAAAAATTTATTGTATGTTTTGAGGTTTACTTTAAGCTTGAATATTTCAAACTGTCTTGGACTGTTCATTTCAATTGTTTGTAAAGATTTTCACGTTATCAAATTGATGTCAATTTGCTATTTGTAATCATTGGTGAAAATTATTGTCTCTATGTTTATTTAATTTCACGTTTTAAATGTGTAATATTTCTCTGCATTACCTATTATATCTGCAACTTTGTCAGGATTTGATTTTGGGTCATAATTTACATGGTTTTCAAGAACAGCAAATATATCTGTATTTTGCAGTTCCTGAATGAAATTATGCATGGAAATATAATCTTTAGTCTTAACTTCTATGGATTAAAGGGGACCATGTAAATCCAGTTTTTGATCTAAACATATAAAATAAGGTAAATGATCTGAAACATTCCTAAATACCATACCTTTTTACATATCTTTTACAGTTCGATGGGTTACAAAAAAATATCACCCAAAGTAGGACTTCTATCCGAAAATCTTGTTGGTAAAGTTTCCATTCGCACAACCCATCATTAAAAAATCAGAGTATTGATCTGGAATAAGTCATTTTAATAGATAAAAGTTAAGGTCACCTAAAATTGATTATCAGAACGCTCACGAAAAAGAGATTCGAGAATAAAGAGAAGTCGTCAATATAATATTGGATATCATCATTTGTCTCTCGCGATGCTGTATGGATATTACATGAGGAAACATGTTCTTTTATTTACTTTCAAATAACAACTAGGCATCCAACGATCTTTTCACTGCAGTGTCCAATGTTCCTCCTAACCCTATGCCACAAACATCGCGCAATTTTAAATTTTTCATACCCACCTTCTAAACATATAGAATGATGGAGTCTGAGATGAATTTCAGTATCCTGATGCAAATACGGTGCCTTCAACAGAATTAAACATCGAAACACAGTCGCAATATTGCTATTCTTATGATGTATAAATGTTTGACTATGTGCAAGCCCTCTAGGGAAAGACTCATTGCAGGTAAACGTAAAGCATTTTACTTGTGTGATGTGCTGCCTTATATTCCTTGTACAAATTTGAGAACCACCGATCAGGCCAGGTAGCTGACTTGTGCAACCACTTTATAGCCATCTCATCGAGCTCCATTTTCCTTGCACTTGAAGCCAACCTATGTGCCTCTTATTTCTGCTTTGAAATGGCTCTTGCTTCTGTGCATATGTCAGATTGATCACTTCTGATTTAATTATCGAAAGAAGCGTGTAAAAAGCGATCTGCTAAAATACTTGAAAGGGGTCTTTTTGTAGAACATCAGTCGAAAACCCTTTATAGACGCCACAAATATGTTCAAATATTTTTGTTCCATGGAGCGTCTCTAAAGTCACATTATATAGTTTGTATGTACATATCAGATATATTGTCCAATGGTTCAGTGAGAATCAGTGAATGACCGCATATCTTCATCAAATTGAAGTGCCACCAACTGCAGCACTTCCCTTAAGGTCTTATTTTGCACCCTTGTGATTTTGCAATAGTTTACTCCAGACATGCAAACTTTGGAGCCTTTAACTACAATGTAACGCATGCTGAAATAAACAAGTCGCTGAAACATTCTATAAATTTTGACTTTGGGGTTGTTTCACCAATGTTTGTTAGATCCAGCATCATGTGCCATGTTCAAGTTTACTTTCATTTCTGTAATGTAATTTTACCCTCCTATAACATAACGTTTTACATATGGTATCTTCATTTAAATCTCCCTCAAAACAACACTGTCAGTATGGCTACCAATTGTTCTTCCGATAGTTCATATCATATAAGCCAACCAATTAATATTACATGTCAGGCCAACATAGCGATACCCCCCCCCCCCCCACCACCACCACCACCACACAAATACATAAAAGGGTGAAATTACGCTAATCAAGAACATGTTCTTATTTACATACAAAGACAAGTGATTATTTATTTGACGTGTTTCCTTCAAACCGGCCAAAACAATCTCTACTTAAATATCAAAGCTCTCATAATTCTGGTAGGAGAGAAACTTGGGTACAAAGTGTTATTCCTGCTTCCTTTAAATCTGATCATATCAGTCAGGTGGATATTTCATCAATATATGATACCAATGGGGTTTTTTTTTAACATTTTGATCGGACATAAGTATATGAAGTTACAAAAGAATAATGATAACTTGATGTAAGAATTATTCACTCAGGTGTTCTCTCTCATATACTAAGCCTTACAATGCATCAGGTATGCTTACCAACAATTGTGTAGACCTTCACAGATATGCAGATGCATTTACATGAAGTTTTAATTCAGAACTGAACTTTTGGCGAAAAAATAATAACATAACTGATGTATGGTTTTAAGCGTTGGTGCAGGATTTCTAGGTTGTGGACTGTGTGGTCAAACTTTTTGTACTTTAAACGGGTGTCTGCTGATCATAAACATGTATGTATCATCATATCATGCACGTTTTCATTATTATAATTATGTATGTATGTATGTATGTATGTATGCATGCATATATATATATATATATATATATATATATATATATATATATATATATATATATATATATATATATATACATATATATATATACATAGTAGAACCTGTCTGAGACCAGCTTTGCTTAGGGACCACCTGTCAGAAAGGATCATTTTTCATAGGTCCTGTGAGGGGACCCTTAAGACAGTTTCCATGGCATATATATATATATATATATATATATATATATATATATATATATATATGTATATATATATGTATGTATATATATATATGTATATATATATGTATATATATGTATATATATATATATATATATATATATATATATATATATGTACTCTTTATCTGGAGTGTCGCCGCAACTTTATTCTGTACCATTTAGTGATCCGAGTTCCCGAGTCCATAAATACGTTTAATTTATAAAAGGCATTAGATGGCTTCCCAGTTTACGTATTTAAGCTCCATAACTTGAATAATATTCAATAAGTCCAAGTATATCAATTTCTTTCTTATTGTTGAAGAACTAAAGCTAACAAAATGGAAGCTACACCTGTCTTGCAATAACTGCGATGATAAGTATACGGACAGGTAAAGATAAATTGAATGGCGCAGCACAAGTATCTCACAAACATAATTAGCCCAAAAAGCTTGTGTATGTTAGATGTTGGTAAGTTTCTGTGTAGCCTGATAAAAAAAATATGATGTTGGTGATGTTAATGCACATACTATATTCAAACCGCATATTATTGAAAGGTACACACATATTCGTATATTGCATATGTCGTGACCTCTTCACGCTTTTCCATAGTGTAGAACATATCCTGGTGTAGAGCAGTATAAGAGTCAATGAGGGCAAGGCCCAAAAGACGACAAACACGTACAGGGAAAACGGTTTTGCTTTTGATATTGGTACTTGGCACTTATACACTTTCCGTTGAGCTGATAGGTCTCTTTGTACAATCTGAAATAAGTATCAGAAGAGTGTTGTATGTGCTGGAAAACTGACATTAGTTAACAATGATTGTGATATACACGGAGGAATATTTT
>CAXHWN010002094.1:0-27500 GCA_964020975.1 Hermodice carunculata | reverse complement strand
ATAAGTTAATAATAATCATATATTCTTCCTGGAGTCCATTTCATATCATCATGATCAATTGCATATAATTGTAGCAGTGAATAAGATGCACTTAAAAGTATGATTAATTTCTTCATAATATGATTATACGGATTTAACCATATGTGAAAGTGCATCTCAATACATCATTAACATTTGAAGAGATGACTTAACACCGATTAAAATAAAGGAGGTGCCATTATACACATTTGCTCATTATATATATACATATATATATATATATATATATATATATATATATATATATATATATATATATATATATATATATACATATTATGAATGTGTGTGTGCGTGTGTGAATAGTTTTTCCCACCAAAATATGTACTGATCCATGTAACATAGTAAAGTACACTGGGTTTAAGAAAAGAAATTTTTATTTTTACCCTACAACGGCAAGGAAAAGAGTCTGCAGGCGAGAAAGAAACTGAATGTTCCTTTATCTTGTTGCATATTAAGTATGGTCCCTGCTCAGGTGTTGAATCTTGAATACATAAAATGATGGCCGCGATTACGGGCCACACATATAATGCTCCCCATCAATTGACAGTTAGTCATTCGCCTTACTCTTGAGTACTGTGAGTTTGACAATATTTGAATAAAGGTTGTCCCTACATTTTGATCTCTGTGGATAACGGCATTCAACGGCGTGACCCTACCCGTGTTAAAGTAACACATACCCCGTTAGTGTCCAGCACTTGTCTACAAATATTTACAAGAAGGCTCAGCACATATGACTGCCATGGTTAAGACTGACGGTGGTTGCATACAGACGCACGCATACTCATTGTAGCTAGCTTATAAAAAGCACTAAAAAAAAAGTTCCTATTGTCAGGGATAAAGTGTCTCCAACTACGGTTCTGCTCGTTCCAGAAACAGACTTCTCTGAAAAGGTAAAAACAAATAAATAACCAAACATTACATTATATACGGGACATGACTATACTTTTGTTTATTTGCAATATTTAACTTTTGCTGCATTGCTTTCCCAATTTTCTCAAATGCGAGTCGATGTATACGTTTTAAACCTTTTAATTTTGTGTTTAACCAAGACACTGAAGTCAAACTCGGCAAATATATGAACCAGCAAACAACTAAAATTCGTCAGCGTTATGTACATTTGCCATAATTTAACGAATCATTATATATAAATATATATATATATATATATATATATATATATATATATATATATATATATATATATATATATATATATATATATATATATATATATATATATATATATATATATATTTATGTCTATATATATTCGCCGACCACAATGTTTTTTCTTGGGATCATAATAACTAGACTTCAGCCAACTCAATACGACGGCATTCACATTGTGCAATAGCACATTTACTGTGAGTGCGGATGGCCTACTCATGAACCGGCCAAAATATAGTCGCCATACCTGTATTGCCGACTGTTACTGATAAGCGGGCTTCTGTGGTATGTGTGTTAAGTACAGACGTCAGAGCTGCCTGTGCCTGAGATACGGTGGTCTTAGCAACGGCTGTGGTTCCTTAGTCGAAAAAGAAGAATAATGCTTCACAAATTGACATATATACATGTATGAAACACACGAGCCCTTCGCAAAGTTGAGCATATTTTCATTTCATGAATTCCAGCCTGACTAAATCACGCACAACGTACTCTTTTTTCATATTTCAAAGGTTTCCAAATAAAAAACAAAAAAAACAAAAAACAATTCCGCTTGAGGCCATATTTATTCATTCGAAAGAAATTTAATTTTGTAATTTTACATGTGCCGATTTAAACATATCAAAGCACTGCTCTGTTTTCTGGTAAGGATGGGCGGTTCAGTATGTTACTCATAATGTTTGATTTTTTTTTAATGTGTTGAGGAAATATGGACGGAGGCAAATATTTGATATCATGCTCTTTTGCTTTTTTTGCGACGAAATCACTCAACAAACTGTGACGGAATTGCCCGTGCTTTTTTCTAACATAAATACCTTGGTGTCTTGAAAGAATAAATATAAAGGCATAGAAAATAAGCAGAGAGCTGCCAGCCGTTATATATATATATATATATATATATATATATATATATATATACTTAATAATCACATCAATGTCGGCTTTCCAAACAAAGTGTAATTTGTGCCCCTTTTAAATGCACACTGACGGTTTTATATGATCTTTACCAATCATCCTTAGCTTGACACTCAACTTGGTGTTCCTTCTTAAGAATGCGGTAGGAAACAAGTGTTGTAATTCCCTCATATTGCCATGTGGAACTCTATCACCGTAACATTAATGCTTTTTCTTCTATGTAATATAGTCAACAAATGACTTTTTTGCAGTGAATGAAAGACGTCAAGCGAAAAAAAAGGGTTGGTTAACTTGCTTTTATGTTCAGCAAAATGCGAAACTCGATACTTTCGCGACGGAATCGCATGCGCAAAATGGGACACAATTGCAGTTTCCTTTTTTTTTTAACCCGTTACAGCATTAGTACCATAGTATAAACGTTTTGTGCCACCATTTTAGCAGCTCTAGATACTATGTGGTTACGAAATCTGGTTTTCAAGTTACCTAAGATACAAGCAGCCAGACAGGCGACACAAATAATAATAATAGTAATAAGTGTGGCAGAACTATATTTTCGTACTTTTGAAGACAATACAAACGCAAGACATATGTGGTAGGCGTATTATGTGATATATGATAGGAGTGAATAAAGAATCTGAGACATTTTCATAAAAATTGATATTGACACAAAGAGTTTGCAAAACCGATGTCTTGCATTTTAAAAGAAGGGTGCTTTTTCAGAAAATATTCTTTGACAATCCTGCCCCTTTAAGACCCATTTTAAGGCAGTTTATACATGTTTAGCATGACCTAATTTTGTCTCTTTTTGCACCGTTTAGAATTCTAAAATTGTAACATGTATAATACTACACTATGGATTATGGTGATCATTTTGCTGTATAAAACGTATGGCTATATGAACAAATGAAAAAGTCACCAAGTGATACATAGTTTGCATGGAAATAATGATTTACGAAGGCGCAATGCCATAAAACCCTGAAATTTATTTCACCCTTTCCCTTCCTAATTTCAATTGGTGAAGTTGCGCCAAGGAAAAGTACTTGCACCTTGAATTATATGTAGCAGCTGTGGCAGTTGAAACTTGATCGTGCGTGCTAGCTGCTCGGTTTTTAGCAAGATAATTCTTGTTGGACACACAAAAACAGGAGCAAGAGGGTCGAAAAAGCGAAACACACACACAAGACGATTGGAAAAGCAAAACACACACCACCACCCACACCCACACACACACATACCGCTTTAGGGGTAAATTTTGTATCAATTATGTCAGCAGTGTACAAAACCTGCTGCAGATATAATACTTGTAACTGAGAATATAGTTACATGTGCCGTTCGTGGCTCCAGATACATATATGTACATGGTCTTGGCAATATGATTATGCGATGCGTCAGTTTTTCGGTTTTCCTTCGGTACCAAGAGCTCAGCCCTTCCTACCATGTTACAGGCAGGATACGACAATGTCCTTTGTCACTCACACAGCACATGTAAATCTGTCTCCATATTTGTTACGGGACATATTATTTGGTTACAAAAATGTATTCATTTTGAGCGAGAACGTAATCACAGAAAATGGTATTGTACCTGGAATCACCAGTCTTGTTCCGTTAGGGCACTTCACTTGCATGTCCTTCAACGTGCATGGCAAATTGTAAACCTCTGAAACAAACATTCATGGGCACATGATCTCTCCTCTTCGACGTGCAGTTAATGAGGTGTCCCCTCATTCAGGTTTAGTATGCACGTGGGCCTACAGGGGAAAGCACAAAGTATTTCCTTTGCAATTTTCAGAACAAACCTAATTATTTTAACTAAAATCAGAACAAAGGTTAAAAAGGAACCACAACATGTACGTTTCAGCCGCAATGGGCAATAATGTCGAGCAATTAGAAGTCCCCACACAACCAGTATTCTCCTTATAATGCCGAAGTGAGAGTATGTACGCAAGTGTCTTAACAGACATTATTCCATTTCGGGCATTTTAATTTTCTACAATTTGTTTTTATTTATAGTTTTAGCGATGAATGCACTTAACAAAATTTATTAAAGGTCCTCTTGATTGACCATGTTCAAAGTTGATACATAGGTGACTTATGAGTTGTTCTTTCCACACGGTGTGCTTTAAAAAAATGGATATGGAAATAACACTTTTATTCTTAATTTTATTTTAAAAACTAACTGTGCCTTCAATCGTCACTTTCCGTTCATTTCCGACACCCAAAAAGGCGCTAAAGGCTTGTGACGTCACAAACGCAACACAGCTGGTTGACAGGAAAGACTCTAACCATGCAAACCATGGCTGTCAAGTATCACTTGGTTTGAACATGTTTTATTCACCCTTTATTAACAGGATTAAAAATGCGTATAGAAATATTCATTTTGTCCCTGTTCCCGCTCAGGAAAGGTCGGTGCGTTGCTGTTAATTGTAGCAATACATGTTCTACAGCTTGTTTACATTTCCCCAAAAGACCTGAAACTACAGAGAGGGTGGACCCGTAGAGTCAAGATTTACAGGGACAAGTTGGAAGGCCCTGGGACCCGATCTAATCTATGTAGCGAACACTTTGTAGAAGTTACTTTCATTTGTCAAATATGACGATGTTTAGGATATGTTTGGCACAACAATTAGGCATTACTCCTAAAACCAGGAACACAGATTCATTTTTTTTACAATACTTACATATTAAATTTTCCCCATGATTCTGATTTCAAAGTTTGCATAACAGCAAAATATAGGTCTAGTAAGTCTACGACTGTTACAACGTATCACATAATTGGCAATAGAATGTCACAGTGACAACGCCGATCTGGGATGTTGTTACAAATTAACATTGTAACAAAACTTAAGTATGTTTAACCATCTTGATTCTATTGATGGAAACAATGGGTGGAAAGCATGGGCAAACAAGGACCAATCTTGTTCCATTCCAAGGTGTAGTGTTAAACAGTCTGCAACAAGTTGAGTTAGCTGGCCACGGTAATGTGTATGTCCTGCTGTATATCGGGACGTGTTTAATCCCATAACGAGATAACACTTGTTTGGATTGCTACCACATTCATGCCTCATCTACGCAGCTGCCAAGACCACTGGGCGGCTGGCCTTTCATCTTTTCCAGTTATGTGCCACTATTTGTGACAGTCCACGGCCAGCTCCCAACAATCGGGTATGCAAAATTCCACCTCATTTTACCTTTGTCGTTAATATGGAAGAAGAAAATAAGACATAGTCAGTTAGAGGAGAATATTTACCACTGTTGCATAATGAATAAGATTTGAAATAAATACGTGTACTGATGAAAATGTACACGGAGACGTAATTTACTGCCCTCCAATGGCCACGAAGTTACTGCCGGGTAGGTGTTCTGATATTGAAAGCTATTCATAAATGCAAACTTATATTTAATCATCCATAGACCATATATATGGAATGGAAACATAAACTGTTTGTTTTGACTTTGATATACCGAAGGCGTAGGCCGCAGCTGTTTCCGTGAATGCTAGAATTTGAAACACGACAAGAAGACCTGGCCCATCCTGACCCAAATTCCGATTTATTGTATTTCTGTTTGTTCTTGTAAAATGGAATCTAGAATTGTTTTTACAGGAAATATCTCTTTTGCGACAAATTATCACCGCAGAGACGGCAAGTTGGGATCGTCTAGCTGTACCACGGCCGCAGCCCTACAGAGCTGGTGATGACAGGGTTGTGGACGTCCACACATGTGTGAGGCTGAATGATCTTTTCTTCTGCTGTTTCAGCTTTTCTTATTAATCATTTTCACCGTCATCAGACCACCTACATAAAAAACTCAATTCATACTCTCCAGAATCACTATGCTCTGTTTTATCTGCCATAACTCTTGGCAAACTGAAGGCACTCTGGCTTAGAACACTTACACCATGGCCAGCTGTGTATGTTTGTCACGTCACTAACACTTTTCAAAATCGGGCCACGATCGGAGAAAATTCGCGCGCTTTCCTTTCGCAAATGTGGTGCACTTTTTGGCCTAAAAGGAATACTATTCTAAAATTAAATTTAATATTTTGGTTTTCAGATATAATTTCTAACCAGCCTAAACATCAGCTGTCTAATTTGTGGCACCCATTCAATCTAGACGACCTTTAAAGCGCTCTTCTTATCTAACTGTCGTCAACGATTTGCTTGCGACACTTTGTCACTTGTGTGCTAATACTAGCGCAGACCATATACTATTAAAATAATCACGTCCATGTATGTATGTATATATATATATATATATATATATATATATATATATATATATATATATATATATATATATATATATATATATATATATATATATATATACACGGACGAGATTATTTTAATAATATTATTAAAATTATTATAAGTACAAGTAACTAATCTAACTTCAATGCATAAGTCTGTAACCCTGCACATTTTGTCTTTTGAAATTTTCGTAGAGCCATAACTCGGTCAATTTTCATACGGTTTTGACCATACTGGAGTCAAATTGTACAAAATGTGACACTGCACATTTTTTGTCATTTACAAGTGACCTTTAAAGGTCAAAAGTAATGGTCGTTTGGACCTTTGAAAGTTTTATCTTGCCATAACGTGGCCAATTTCCATCCAATTTTAATCATGATGAACTCCTATTGTAGGTATTGCAACATTGCACATTTTTGTATAAGGTCATTTGGACCCTCTAAGTTTTACCTAGCCATAGCGTGTTCAATTTCCATCTGATTTGGTTGTATGTTAGGCTAAAATTCTAGATATTGAACACAGTCCATTTTTGTAATCACATGTGACCTCTTAAGTTCAAATGTCCAGGTCATTGGGGCCTTCAAAATTATTTCTAGCCATACCTTGGTCATTTCCATTCAATTTCATTTATGTGGGGCTCACATTGTAAGGGATGCAAAACTGCAAGTTTTTGTAATTACATGTTACCTCTAAAGATCAGAGGTCAAGGTCGTTTGGACTTGGATTTGGACTCTGAAATTGTCATGTAGCCATATTTACAACTTCCAAGGGGACACAGATTTGCTTTGAAGCAAATCTTCCTTTCTAGTTTGTCTTACATCTGTATGTAATTGTCGAATACTTCTCTTACCATTGGCAGTCAGTCTGGATAAATGCCCCCAATGGTTCTGCTACACAAGAGCTTTTGAGCCAAGCTTATGGCTAGCGTTGGAAACTTTGCCCCAGATTTGAACAAAGTACCAATTCGATCAATCCTGATGCCAGAATCAAGGTTTTAATTTTTAAGACGATGTTTGAATTTGGTGCCCTGAAAGGATTTGTAAATTGCCAATGGTGAATTTGAATCTGTGTATTTGTTCGGTCAAATAAACATATCCTTTGTCCTGAAAGGCACAGGTTAACAGGACCACCAGTACGGTATTCACACCAACTGAGAGACAGGCAATAAAACATAAATTGCAGTTCCCATAATGACCTACAGGCGATCTACCATTACTCTATACAAGTACTCAACTTTAGTTAAGGCCTAAAAGTGTTTTATTTACTTTATTAACTAATAGATACTCATAACACTATTATTTTTTTATTTTCTTTATTCACAGTAAAATGAATAAATAAATAAGTAAATAAATAAATAAATAAATTAATTAATTAATTAATTGATTAATTAATTAATTAAGTAAGTAATTAATTCATAGAACCTGGTGTGTTTCTTTAGCTTACTTTACGCGTGATCTAGTTTGAAAGCACGAGGCCTACTACATGGTCGCCACCTACTTGCTAACTGGTTGATCTGTTCCTCCACTTGTCCAACACACTCTGCACGGCCTTGTATGTCATTGATGCACTGTGTAGCTGTGTCGAAGTCACTGGTGGTGCAAAGTAACACGTGCCAATGTGATATGACGCAACAATGATTCTGTTATTGCAGTAACTTACATACGTCCGCGCATGCGTCGTACAGGGCTACAGTGTCTCCTTAAAACAGGATGTCCGGATGGGTTCAAAAACAGTTCTGCGTTCTTTGTATATTTGTTTAAAGTTCCGTTCGCTAAACTAAAACTTGACTGTATATGTGCTGCACAAAGCCAGTACGCCTAACGTTATGGGTTCTTGCTTGTACCCTTTCGGATCTGACACCATGGATTATGTGTGAGTAGGACGCGCCACAGGCTGGGAGATGAAGCTTTCAGATTTGCAAACCATTTTACAGCTTCGAAAAGCGACAAGGATACAGCACAGGTGCTAGTAGCAGGGTACTGAATAAATTATGCAAATGAGGTTTGGAGTTAATGTGGAAATAAGATTTTTGCTTCGCTTCGAACTTGACGACCCAGACATCCTTCTTATTGGTCGAGAATGGTCAGGTGACCAGTCTCTGTGCAAAAATGTTCCGGTGTCCTCATTGGACGAGAACTGGCACGTGACCATAGCTTGGGAATCGGAAGCAATTTGAAAAAGACAACGCGGTTCTTCCCTTCAAGAGCATGCACTTTATCCTTTTTTGGCATCAATGGTGCCGAGATGCGACTGACATGGAACAGGGAGGGAAGAAAAATCCCCAGCCTCCCCCCATATATTTACGAAAGCACATCATAGTGTCACATTTCAGACAAAATTCAGGACATTTTGAAAAAATAATTTTCAACACAAAAAGAGGAATTCCCTTGAAAGGAAGAAATTCACATCTTTTGGGTGGTGACGCGAGTTTCTTAGGACCATAGGGGATGAACCACCATAAGACAGTTTTTCAAATTATGCATTGAAAGCTCCATCCCTATTTCTGGTGCATGTGGCCCTAAAACCGCCAGTTTTGGGCATTTCCATTTTCCATTTTTTATATTTTCTTTCCTGTACAGTAGTTTTATCCTTTTTGTGTTAAAATGGCATTATTTTAATTGATGATCATATATATATATATATATATATATATATATATATATATATATATATATATGTATATATATATATATATATATATATATATATATATATATATATATATATATATATATATATATATATATATATATATATAATTGTTAAAATCTATGTGCAGACGATATTTACAATAAAATGAGGCCAGGAATTTCTTCTCCAGTGACGTCATAATCCAAATCACTATACCTGCTCATGAAGCAGTATACATACTCTGCCGACCTCTTCCCTCTTATGAATATTAAAATCTAATGGAGCATCTTGACTTGCTTCCTCATCGCCAATACCTCCCATCAATACTGTCTTTTTTTTGCCCAGGAAAAAAATCTGATGACCCAATACTCAAGATGTCCAAATCTGAAATCCTGCTTGCAGTATGAAGAAGGTCTTTCATGTCAAGCTCATCTTGAGGTGGCTCTTGATTAATAATATTTAATATTTGGTCCTCAATCCAACCAATTACATTCATGATCAGGCTACTTGCATTATCATCAGTTAAAAAATCAGGTATTGGATGCTGTGACTGCTGCTGTTGATGCTGTGGGTGTGGTAATCATGGTGGCTGATGAGCTACTTCTTTGTCATCTTGGGAATACATGTAGAAGCCTCCCAGGATATTGACTGGCTGAACAATCAAGCTAATACCGGTAATAATGCTATTTACATGTTTTCGATATATTGTGGAGCTGTAGAGAATGAAAGCGTTGAGATTGTTGTAACTTTAACAGCAGCAGTCACGTGGAGTCCACGTGTGCTGTTTTAAAAGGGGTCGAGTCATAGGACACAAAATACTTGGGTACTTGATAATGATACTCATGTGAAACAAAACTGACGCTACACTCTCATGTTCAACTGACCACCCAGGACAATTTTTTAAGAAAATTGAGAATGAAAATGTTGAGATGATGTTAACTCGTTTAAGGTACAGTAAGGCCAAGTCAGACATTCCACACATTTTGCCTCACAATGGTTCAATCAAAAGTCACCAAAGAGTTAAGAATACTTAATAATGATACTCATGTGAAACAAAACACATCTACACTTTCATGAGTAACCGACCTCCCATGGCTATATTGTTTCAGCAAATGCCACATCTATTCTTCTTGAGACCTCCACGGTTGAACATTTAACTCATGAAAATATGAATTCTGTGAAAAATATATGAAAAACAAGAGTTAATACAAGGTCTTTACCTACTGACTGTGGTTACAGTATTGTAGTAAAAATGATAATGTGCATGTTGGGACATGGCTTATCCTGTAGTTTTGAACCTAGAACCTCGGTATCACGACCTGGGTAGACTCATATTTCTGTCCATATTGGAATGGAGTATGACAAGACCATGCGCATAGACATCCGCACGTGGTTTGTGGCCTTACTGTACCTTAAACGAGTTAGCATCATGTCAACATTTGCATGAGCTGGCGCACCGAACATGGTATCTGTCTGGACCCAGAACAGTGGCCGCATTTCATGGCAGACCTTCGCCTTGCTCCCTCCAAGCCTACACCATCAGATAAAACTTATGATGTTCTCGCTACTAACTACAACATTTTACTCAAAGGTCCTGAGATGCCACAAGTTTAACTATTTCACCGCGGGAAGATCCTGCTCACTTCCTGTGTTGCCGGGGCAATAGACTGATGTTTCCACCATACAGAGCAGATTTGTTTTATATACTACATAAACATCCATAAATAACACTTTTTCAACCAAAAGAGAACCCATTTCAAACTATTTTAGGCATCCTTTTGTTTCAAATATATGTTAATACATTCTCTTAAGATTATTGTGTGTTTGTGTTGTTCATTTTGTTGAGCAAGTACTTTTGACTATGCTAAATACATGGATCTGCCTGATATATACAAAGTAATAATGATGCACGTGGCTCCCTCTTTTGCTCAATAGGTGTTAGAGTAGGACCGCATTTAGATATGAATACATCCTGCTGCCAATGCACAATATATTGAAGTAATTTAATATATTTTACTTGTTTAAGATTAAAATATGTTGCATTATGTTCTACACATTGTACCCAATTACATTTATTCCAGATGAAGGGAATGAAGCGTGGCACAGTAATTTACAGATACATATTGCTTTTGCAACAAAGAAAACTGGTCTTTTTAGGGCCACATGCACAGGAAATAGGGATGGGGCTAGTAAGGCGTGATTTGAAAAAAAAGGAAAGAAAAAGAAAAAGAAAAAAAACTGTCTGCTGGTCTGTCCCCCTGTGGTCCTATAAACTTGTGCTATACCGAAAAAGAACAAACACACGCACTTTTGGACTGAGGACCTTACTCAGTACTAAGGCTCTCAATCAAAAGCCAACAGTCCGCACAGGTAAAAACCATTGACAATAGAAACACTTCAAACTATATTTGCATAATGTACTCAATACATTGCGAGCACCTGTGGGTCAGAGTGAATAGCCTTCCTGAAGGCCAACTTTAAAAATATAGCTTGTTTCTTATTTTTGTGTACATCAAATGTTTCTGTAGCATCACTTTATTTTTTTTCATATGTATATATTCTTCTTCTTCTTCTTCTTCTTGTTCTTCTTCTTCTTCTTCTTCTTTTTATTATTATTATTATTATTATTATTATTATTATTATTATTATTATTATTATTATTATTATTATTATTATTATTATTATTATTATTATTTTGCCATTTTCGGGGCCATCTTCCTCAAGTCTGAGGACGATCTGCAATTTGTAGCATGTGAACTATTTTGCCGACAAGCACTGACACCTAACTTGTTCCAGTATATAATATAGTCTTGATAATTATTTGTCTATCTACTTGAAAACAAGGGGAAATTGTAAATTCAATCAGTGCATGTGTGAAGGAAAGGAGGCAGTTTTCGGGCAGTTAAAAGTTAAAAGCTGCCAAATTTGTTTGAAATGTTATTCCATCATCTCCCACCCAGAAACAGTTTGTATTAATTTGTGTGGCACAGTTCTTAATGTAAGTGAATTAAAATCTAGGCGAAAAAAAACCCAAAACATTTTCATGATTTGAGAGCGATGAATTGATTGTCGGGGGGGGGGGGGTAGAAGCACACACACACACACACACACACACACACACACATACACACACACACACACACACACACACACAAAACCGGACTCAGAATTTGAAACAAACGTTCCATCTTCAATTCATTAATATAGGTTGCTTCACTTTACAACATAAATTTACCTGTGTAAGTAATGATCTTTTCTCCTGGAAACGTACTTTTTTCCCCCGCTGGTTGAAAACTGGGCATGGCCGAAAAATGGGCACGCTATTGTTTATTAGGCATCTGGATCAAGCTTTTGAATAGTATTGCCTGGCATATTCGCCACATTATTTCCGTACGCCCCCCCCCCCTACTTTTTTTATAGCCTGCCCCCTTCATCACTTCAGTCTTCAAAGGAAAATGAGAATATGTCCTTCTTTTAGGCCTGAAAAAAACGCGATCAGATAATTGTGACCTATCAATTTAATAACCGACTACGAATTAGTAATCATTGAATTGGGTCTGCTGGCTTTGGGGTTGCAGCCTCAAACAGTACGATAGTACTCTAACTCGCCTAACATGAAGACTCTTTATCAATATAAAATAAATACTAGAGAATCTTACATGGCTGAGGGTGAATTACTATTTTTATCTCACGAGGGATCGTTGTTGGTGTGGAAAATCACTCTGCGTTCACTCGTGATTTCCACACCAAGAACGTTCCCTTCTGACAGGAAAAATAATAACTTATTTTCCAGCCGTAGAAGATTTTGTGCATTCTATGTTAAATAGGGTTTCCATCGCAACATATACATATATATATATATATATATATATATATATATATATATATATATATATATTGTTAGAAGTTAATTACGCCTACTTGAAACGCTGACCTGGTGTGCCGTGAGTGTTAACGTTTGTCGCAGTTATTCTACGCCACGCGTGTCGTATAATCAAACGTCGCTCGCATACATTTCATTTTTGTGTTAATGTTAATTAACTTCTGAAAATGTTTAGCTTGTGTGATCTACAGTCAGTTACTACTTTTTAATGTCAATCTATAAAATGATAATTCACCCTCAAACAAAGAATAAAGATGTTTCTATATCTGTTACTGTACACAAAGTAGAGCTCGTTTTGATTGACTGCATGCATACTTACGAACACTTGATCTTGCAGCTCTGGACGAAGGCACTCCCCTGGGCCGCGACAAACTGTGTCACGCAAGCGATCGCTTTCTGATTAAAGGTTGAGCAGTCAGCTGGAACATTCCCGAACTTCATCAATAATATTGCATTTTCCTTTTGTTAAGCGGCAAAGTGTTTTGTTTTCTAACGAGATTTGCCAATAAATTAACAGTTAATAAATAAACCTAAAAATGTGATTAAAAGTTAAAGCAACTTAAACATTATAACATATTTTATAGTACTAAAATTGTAATTAAAGTGAATGTTGGCCTGTTAAAAACCATTGCACGAATTGAGTATGCAAAGGCGAGACATGAAAAGCTATTGGACATTTTACAATACAACTTATGTCAAAATCTGTAGCTTATGCATGGCACAATTTGCGAAACAGGTGATTCTTCGCACGTGTTGAAATTACCCGGAAAGCAGAAAAAAAATAAATATGCTGCTAAATTTGTTGTTCATTTGTAAACCTTCAAGGTAAAATAACAAAAACAAGTAGCCGCTGCCGCTAGCCATATCCCCCGCCCACAGTAATCATGGACAGATGGACAGACGGACGGACACACGGACGGTGCCCATTACCATATCCCCTCTAAGGTCTACCCACCATAAAAAAAATCAAAGGGCTGGCATTAATAATTTAGAAGATATGGCCCGGACAAAATTTGTATTGTATCTTGAGCTTGCTTAATGAACTTCGTTAATTAATTAATTAATGGAAGTAATTAGCCACAGAAAACACTGCGTATGCACACCTACTACCTAAGGTCTACACACCATAAAAAATTCAAAGGGCTAGCATTAATAGTTTAGAAGATATGGCCCGGACAAAATTTGTCTTGCTTAACGAACTGTTAATTAATCAATGCGAGTAATTAGCCACACAAAACAATGCCTATGGACACCTACTACCTATGGTCTATCCACCACAAAAAAATTCAAAGGGCTAGCACTAATAGTTTAGAAGATATGATCCGGACAAAATTTGTCTTGCTTAACGAACTTTGTTAAATAATTAATTAATGCAAGTAATTAGCCCCACAAAACAATGCCTATGCACAGCTACTACCTAAGGTCTACCCACCATAAAAAAATTGAAGAGGTAGCATTAATATAGGGAAGATATGTGCCAGACAAAATTTGTTTCTGTATATTTACATATCGTGGTGACCCAAATATTTGACCTAGTGACCTAGTTTTCCTTTATGACACTTTCTTAGACTAAGCTTCACATTTGTGTAACATTGCATGACTCTAAGTAAAAGGACAAAAAAGTTATGGCCCGGACAAGATTTTTCATACATTTGTATTCTGTGACCCAGATATTTGACCTAGTGACCTAGTTTTGGCACACCATACACCTCTATCCTAGGAAGTACAAACACATTAAATTTGGTAGCTGTGGATGTTATGGTGTTGGAAATATGGCCCGGAGAAGCTTCGGACGGACGGAAGGACGGACGGACGGACGGAAGGACGGACGGACGGAAGGACGGACGGACGGACGGACGAGGTGCAAACCTATAGTCCCCCACCAAGTGGGCGGGGGACTAATAAAGAATGTGGACAATATCAAGATGGCACGGCCGATGGGGGAAATTTATACCATAGACAATGAATTTAGGGGATAAACTACAAAAATTTCAAGAGACAGTCTGAAAATATAGGCTTACATTTCTTTCATATAATTGGCTTTGGATACCACTAGTTTTGATGCATTCTCCTTATACTAAATACGTATGGTATCTGCATGGTCACACCTGTGCTTCTTTGCACAAAGTGTGTGTCTTGGCTTTCCATGGAAAATGTTTGTAAATGTGCTAGCTACCTCAATTGTTTTCCCGTTTTCCTGTTTAATCAAACGTTTATTCACACAACAAGCTAAAATTAGGGGTAGGTGCAAAATTTAAACATCATCTTAGACGGTGATTTTCAGAAGTTTTCTTTCTAATATAATGATGCGCATAATTGTACACAAAGTGTGGATTGAAAAACAATATAAAACAAATCAATTGCATCTAGTGTAAAAGCCAGTTTTCGTAAATTTCTGCAGATTTCAAGGCTTACAAGTTTGCTTTCCAGACACAGGCCATTTTTTTTCACATGGCGACACAAAAATGCCAAAATTTTATAAATTTGGCCACGTTTGTATGTTGCAAGCTAAAGCCTTGAAATTTGCTACATGTATTTCAATAAAAAAGATGACAAACAATTCAAAAGAACATACACTGTGACTTGATTGCTACAATAATAAGATTTTAAAGATCGACACAGGTGGGAGGATAGCAGGACCTGCAGAAATGAGCTAACCCTCACCAGCCCACAAACACATATTCCTCAAGTGCCGCAGACAATGAATATAAGTCGTCTTTAAGCAATAAGGATGTTAGAAGAAACATTGCACATTAAACCACTAAAAAGGCCAATAAATGAATTATTTTTATTTAAATCTCACGATTTCATATATTTTTGACCCTCCTGCTCCCGAGCCAATTTGGTCACTCAGGGGTTTTCAGCAACGCAAAAGCATGGGAGGGGAACAAAACGCATGTTGGCCTTTGTATGTTTACTTTTGAATACCATTGTTTCTCACCTGTAGGTCATACTTGTTCCTTCTACAACACCACAGGCAAAAAATAGCAGGAATTGCTTGAAACAATGTCAAAGGCAATTCTGTGGTGGTATATATCCCTCCTGTACCTGCGGATGCAGTCCATAAAAGCCTCCACAACTCACCTGAATACTCAGTATACAACCAGACTACTTCACCTAATCTAAATGCCAAATCAACTGATTTCAGAAACCCCCCCTTGTAAATATATATCCCTGTCTCACCCAACTGGCACAAAACTCAAAACTTTCAATAAACAAAATGCACCTATCTCTTCCCTGACATGTAGTGAATAACTTGAATACATTTAAAACATATCATTTCTTATAGGTGGGCAAAAATGCATTCTTTATCGGACACCCAACTCTGATTTACATGTATGTGGTTCAATTTCTAACAATTCTACAAACATAACTGACCTCATCTCTTGTCACTTCCCTCAATAAATCCCTCATTTTTTTTGGGGGGGGGGGGTGTTTGTTTGTTTGTTTGTTTGTTTGTTTGTTTTTTTTTTTTTTTGTTTGTTTGTTTGTTTTTTTTTTTTTTTTTTTGTTTTTTTTTTTGTTTTGTTTTTTTTTGTTTTGTTTTTGGTTTTTACCATAGGTAATTTCAGTATTGTCCTTTCTACATTTTGGAACTTTTTTCGCCAGGAATGCTTTACATAAACTACTATTACTAAACACTGTAGAATTCATCTTGATACATGCAGGTGTAAAATTTGTTTCACTTTCTTTGTATTCAGGGCAACTGACACATGAGATGAGAAAGCATGTGTGTGTGTGGGGGGGGGGGTAGATGTAGCTTAAGAGGCAGTTCAACTGCAAGACATCGTTTTCTATGTAGATGCAGCATTATCAGGCATCAGCATAGAAACGGCAAAATGTCCATTAATATATGTACATCATTGGTGATAATCCAAGGAGACTTCATTTGGCATTAAGAATTCAATATAACTGGTTCATGGTGATTATTAATTCATAAACATATGACGTCCACCGAGTAGCAACTGAAACGTGTAACAGTAAATATAGTCAAGTACATGCAAACAATGTGTAACTGTGTAAACTAAAAGATTTTCTAAATAAGCTGCATGTGTATTTTTGTTTTTAAGATCACTGATCCAGAGACTGAAACCACGCAAACGGGCAGAGTACTATATCCGTAAAAGGACAACGTTTTGTAATATTGCTTATTTAACTTAGGTCATTCACCAAAACGCGCATATACCTAGTTTAAGTAAAATTCTGAAATCATGTAAAGGGTGGATTTATCTGTGCTCCATTCCATAAACACCTGAAATATTTCAGGGCACTCTTGATCATTTGCCCACACAAGAGCTTTGGCAATTAAATTTTTGAAGGCAGCTCCCCTCACATCCCAGCAAGACTACACTCAGGAGAGCTATTTATAACTTGTTATTGATTTTCTCATGGCAAGGCCTAAACATATATTAACTGATTACTTTGGCTCAATCGCTTACTGTTAGCTATTTGAAGTGCATGTATACAGTAACTTGGTTTTTTTTTTTTTTTTTTTTTTTTTTTTTTTTTTTTTTCATACAGCTACTTTACGGAGATTTGCTTAAAAGAATCACAATTCTCCAGTAGAAACCCTGCACGTGGAATTATGCTCACGTGCAGTTCACGACCTTCAAGTTTAGCAAAATTTGTATTGCAAAATGCTCACTGCATGGTGTCGCTTTCATACAAAAATTGTTTAAGCAGAGGTTTGGATGTATAGATCAAGATCAAGAATTATTAAAACTCCTCAGTCAATATTTGCATGAGCTTTATCTCAATTTTTACAAAAACACCAAAACATGATGAATCCATGAAGAGACTTCGAAGGCCTGTAAATTGGTCAATGCAGGTGAACACTACATGTCCTATGCTTTCTCGCAACATGAGGACTCCTACAGAGAAAGAATTAGGCCAATAATTACTCACATTGAAACAACATTTTATGTTTACAAGATAATCTGATCCATGACACTATTTGCACATCGTTAATATATATATATATATATATATATATATATATATATATATATATATATATATATAAAACATCTTTACAAATTTTATTACAAGGTAATAAATGATTAATTGCCAACATATTTTGACAACCTTCCAGTGTTTTTCAACACTATCATACATAATTATAACACAAGACGTAGGAGAAACAAATATTATAACTAGGACATTTCGTCTCTTTACGAAATAGTGTATTAAGCATTAACTATATCACCTTTTAAACGATACACCGGCCATACGGTTTCTAAATATAGATTGAGAAATATGATATATAAAATTATTACAGAGAGTTTTGCCAACCAAATTGCCAAATTTTGTGATTCAAATATTTGCATTGCATCAAATGGAATGAATAAGAGTGCACATGCTTTAGTTTAGACCTGACGTACATGCATGTGAACTTGTTATACACCTTAAATATTGGTTGCATTTAACATCCGTATTTTTTCCAAAAATTAACAACATATTGCATTCCTATATTTATATATATTGCATGTTTTGATTTAATAAATGATTTCTGATTTCAATTAAAACAACATAGCTGTATTTCAATGCAATATCTGCGTGTTAGTTGTGTTCCGGCGCCAAAGCAGGCACATTCACCTTAAATATTGGTTGCATTTAACATCCGTATTTTTTCCAAAAAATTAACAATATTTTGCATTCTTATATATATATATATATATATATATATATATATATATATATATATATATATATATATATATATATATATATATATATATATATATATATATATATATATATATTGCATATTTTGATTTAATAAATGATTTCTGATTTCAATAAAAACAAGTTAGTTGTGTTGCGGCGCCAAAGCATGCACTGAATCAGTTCCGCATTGTAAAATGCGTGTGCAATGCGTGATCGCACCGGCATTTTGTCATGTGATTGGACGTACGGCACGATGACGCAAAAGGATTTATCTGTTCTATTTTTAACGTGACGCCTGGTCAATACAGTATCCCGTGACTTACTTTATTGACCGCTGAGTGAAATGCACGTTGCATTTGGGCGAATGCACGTATTCGAACAATCACACGTGACAATGTTTTAGCCAATTGTAAAACTCTACATACCTTGATCATTTCAGCCTATAAAAATTTTTGGGCATCCACAAACAGTTTGACATGATGGGGGGGGGGGGGGGGGTCATTATCAGTGAACATGGCCAGAAATGCCAGAAACAATTTCATAATGACACTTTGTACCTACCACTGCACGTGACTACTTGATGTAAAGAGAGCCAGGTGCATCGCTTGTGACATGGCATGGCGTGAGCCCTTGCGTCTTCGCAGTTTTAATTTCCGTATAAAACGATTTTTAGCATCTACAGGAACAGATTCTTAGCTTTAACAATATAGTCTGTCCTACTTGTTTAGATATGGTTTACCATTTTTGGTGAAGCTTGAAAGTTTTTAATTTTAGTTACAGCATAAATACGTTTTTGTATATAAATACAGACCAAGCTGTATTTTAGAATCACATAACCAGCTTTCTATTGATGGTCTATTTACGAAATTTGATGCATGCGGCGAGAAGCGCATAGCTGTAGAATATGGAAAGTTTTTGTGTGCCGTGACAAACCACGCTTTTTTCCCGTATAAAAGGGGCATGGTGTAATACGGTGTAGGACCAAGGTAGGGTAAACGTGAAATTGCAATATTGTTTATTTATGGATATAAACCAGCAGGAGAGATTTTATTTAGGACTGCTTTCAGATAAACATAAACTCGTTTGATCATCATCCATGCATGTCACAGCGACTTAGACTGTTTCATGAACATGGTGCGACATACTGCTGCCGCTGATGGATGAAACAAGGCTGGCAATACAAGTGTTCCATTGAGATTTGAACTCAGGAACGGACTGGTCAAATGATATCAAAAATATTTTTGAGGCGATCGATTGCTCTCACATATATAATCGTGTAGCAACAGATCGAATGGACTGTTATCTTGCGGTGTAAGCCTAAGTTAAGACAGTATGCCAAATTCAAAACTGATTTTAAACCCGAAGCTAAGGTTACATCTTTGTTCCAAAACATGAGCGCTCTGTTTTAGCACAATTTTGATATCGAACCCCACCATTACGAGTTGATACTGGTCGTTTCAACGGCGTCCCATTAGAGAGACGATCGTGCCTTTTTTTTTTTTTTGGTTATTGTTGTTGTTGTTTTTTTTTGTATATATATATATATATATATATATATATATATATATATATATATATATATATATATATATATATATATATATATATAAGTAATTACGAGGCGAAGGAAGATGCAGCTCATTTTTTGTCTGATTGTCCGTTTCATTTTGAGCAGATGCAACTTTTGTTCGCAAGAGTTGAGGGATTAGATAAAACGTTTTGGGGATGACTAATGACGAGAAATTTGTGTTTCTATTATAGAATGTGGACGTGTGGACGTCAAGCCCAAGTTCTTGTTCTATGCTTGACTGCAGAAGCGTAAAAAACTCGATTCAATGACTTTAGTCGCAACACACACACACACACACACACACACACACACACACACACATATATATATATATATATATATATATATATATATATATATATATATATATATATATATATATATATATATATATACATATATATATATATATAAATATATGAATATATTTATATATACATATACATATACATATACATATATATATATATATATATATATATAACATACATATATACATGCATACACTGTTTTCATATATGCAAGGAGCATGGCGTCTTCCTCTGAGCGGGACGTCATCTGCTCTTTATCTTGTTTTTTTTCTCTCTCTCTTTTTTTTTGGGGGGGGGGACTTATCCTGGCATCGGGAAGCCGCCATGCACACCGCTTCTCTCAAATAAGCTCTGATGATCACTTTCATTATCACCGTTGTTGAGAGGTGTGTAGTATTTGAACATGAAGCATATTGCACAAGTGTTTCAAGAGTCATCTCTGTTATAGGACAAAAAGTATCTGATAAGCCCAAGAGGGCTGTGTACCTGTTTACATATGATAAATTGGTGTTTTTGTATCTTGTTTGTACAAGTCACTAAAATAAAATAAAGAACAACAACAACATAATTATAAATGTGATCGTTTATAATAAAAATATTACTTAACTTTCATAGCAGGATCACTTAGCATAAGCATAGGTCGCAAAGGATTGTCACAGACTTGGTACATATTCGAAATATCATCAACGGATTTTTTTGGGGGGCGGGGGGTATTAAATCGATTAAATCTGTTCTAAATTTCATCTAAATGAGCATTGATATGCTGTTTATTGCATCCCTCATTGTTTAAATTTCTGTTTCATATTTCCCCAGCAGCCCTCTACCCCGTTGATATGAATCCCCTGAAGAGTTATAAATTCAATGAAATGATTCCAATATCATGATGAAATCGTTTATGATCTAAATTAAGTATGTTGCAAAGTGATCTGAAGTTATTGTACTACCCAGTTCAACATTTCTTAAAATCAATGCCAACAGTGGATCTCTTGAGCGATCATCAATGCTAGAGACACAAATTTTCTTTCTTCCCCTTTCAAAGCAACCAAATACCCAAGGCCCACCCTTATTTCTAACTGTGCCCCTCCCACATTTCCTCTTTCTACCAAATTTAGACTCGGCAATTTCTGCAAAATCCCCAACATCTCCCAATGTTTTAAAATTTTCCGTCAAATATCTGCGACTAATATCCTTACAAAAAATTAACCAATCAACCAGTGTATGCTAAGTACTGTAACACAATAATTTAGTAGCAGGGACAGGGTCTCTAACGGTAAGACCATAAAAAGTGCCCCAAAGTGAATTTAGACAAAAGAAGGAACGCTCAGACCCTGCCCAGGAATACACCAGGGCACCGCGTTCACCTGTCTCGTGAAGGTAAACACGCACACCTAGTTATCCTAGTATATGTACCTTGATTGGTTAAAACGGAGTTCCGGGGTTGCACTGTGGGTAATAATGACGTCATATGTCTGTCAGTACCATACATATGTAAATGGCGGACGATAATCGATTCCATCAATGCTTTAGCCGAACAAGTTCTCGGGTTTTATATATATATATATATATATATATATATATATATATATATATATGTATATATATATGAATGATACAGTGCTGCAGCGCAAGCGTCTATTTTACTAGGAAAAAAAACACTTAGGAATTTAGCCATATGGCATGTGGCGCAATAATCGTCACTTTAAAATTGGCCTGTGTATGAAATAGCGTGTTTTCAGAATGCCAAATACCCTGATATTCATGAGCTTAGGGCAATCTTCTCATTATCCTGGGACAATTGGCACAATCATTATTGTCTTTTTCAAGTTAACCAAATCTGATATTCTGACAAAAGAGCAAGCTCGTGCCTAGTGCCTAGGCCTAATTTCATCCCAGTTTGCTCACCTGCCTCTGTGATGCTATGTAGCAACGGCAGCAGACACATCAACATGAGGGTCCATTGGGACTTCTTGCCCATGATTCATAACGTAAGCGATGACAATCCTACAAAATATACACCGAGAAATACTTTCGGTTTCAGCATTTTAATCCACACAGGCTTACAAGTAAGTTAAGTCTAGGTGTATACGGTTTGCATCTACATGTATGTGCTTGTACACAACCGCTCACTCTAAAATCTATGTTCATAGAGCAACACCTAATGCTTTCAAAATAACCGACTTGTATAACTTCTCCTGTAATTCTAGCGAGAGCCACCAAACACCACACTAAAATACCGTTCAATTGTTTGCAAATATCATCATAGCCATGTAAGATTTCCAAACCAGATGACTTCGGTTACGGCCTGCTTAATGACTAAGCCCATACCAAAGAAACACAAATTGTAGTTTCTTTTGGATCGATAAATGTGATCAATCCTCATAAAACAAGAAGAAGAAAAAACAAGTTCATCATAAATAATGCGCTTGGTCATGATATCCGACGTTGGTCATAGAATCCACACAATGACTGGATGAGGAGTATTAAAGTCTATAGCCACTAATTATTATCGTCGTCATTATCCTCACTATTGTCACGTGCTGGCCCAATAACTTTTACTTTATCTGATAAGTCAGAATGAGATTTTTTTTGCACATAACTAAAAATTCGATTTGATGATAACATTAAAACGATTTATTGTTATGATTAAATAGACGTTATTTGGTCTCATGTTAAAATCTATTTGGCGTTATGATTATAGCGATTTCAACATATTGGTTACTTCTAAAACCAGAAAATATACGCTCTCCTTTTGGTCTGAATTAACCATATCACCAATATTATGATCAAATGAACCGGAAGTCGATAGTAATACTCATCTGGGTATAACTCTTTCCCATAACCTCCCATGGCATGCTCAAATCCCTAGAATCGTCAACAAAGCCAGCACGAGAATTGCTGTGCTCAACAGACTCGAATGCAAACTACCTTGCAAAGCTCTAATGAAACTATACATCACCCTGATAAGGCCCGTAGGGGCCTACTTGAGTATTTGTGTGTTCTGATTGACAACTTAAGTACACAGTGTTCGATTCCCTTGAGGCAGTCCAATAAGATGCAGCTAGACTAAGTACCGGGGCACTTCGTCCCACCCCCGCCACCTTGTCCTAAACGAATTGGGCTGACAACCCTCTGCCACCAGACGTCAAATTTCAAAGTTTAAAATAATTCACAATCTAACCCCTGCTTACATCAGTAACCTTGCACCAAGTGACAATGCAGCCACTAGTACCACAAGCATGTCAAGTACCACTGTTTCGCCTCACGTCAACTTACATTTTCGAGCAAACGATCCAGTGATTCTTTTGTTCAGTCAACTATACGCCAATGCTATAAAATTATTTACCTCTTGATATTCGCAACTAAAATTCATTACCAGAATTTTAATCTCCACTATCGATCCTAGACGTATAACCGGACAAAAGACATGAACACTATGCGCATGGTTGTCGCTTCCTAAATATTTGCCAAACGCAGGCTCTCGTAACGTTCAGTAGATCAAGCATTCGTACTAATATGCGGGGGGGGGGGGTGTAAAGAGATTGAACCTGGAACATCTGTATGTGTAATGGCCCACATCGGGCTGCATCTGCAACAAAATATCGTTTATTCACCTCTGCAGTTAATCATTCTTGCCAATGAGATGCCAGAAAATGTTATCGGAATCAAGATAATCTAACAATTCTTCGAATCTGAGACCAAGACCAGAAATCACTGTTGACCAGGTCCACAAAACGATAGCTCTTTCTTTGATAATACGCCCGTGCTCCGATCATGGTCATGCTTTCTGAGCAGGGTATGACGCTGTGGTTTTACAAGGACAGAGCGCATTGCATGCATAAACGGGATCTTCAGGGTTGGGAGTTACCTGATTTCTAGGCTGCCTGTGTGAGAGCGCCGCAGCCGCCAGCCTTCGACCTCTGGGCTCTGAGTCACTCCTTGGAAGATCCCTGCACCCTAAACAATTTCTTGTCTCACCAGTCCCGTCGTCGAGTCGAGATTGCTGAACCCTAAACCAGGGTCAAATACTGAATACATATATACATGCATACACGTATAAATTCATGTCGCCATTGCCGATCACCAAAGATGGTACTCCAACCGTGAACACGAAGGCATTGTGTAACAAATATTGGTCATGGCGGCAGCACTAATCTGTGTATTTCTGAATTCCGCGGTCACGTGGGGAAGGTCGATTCATCGGCAACTTGCCGGAGTCTGCCGTGCAGCAAAGCATTCATTCATTACGGCTCGCAGAGATGCCGGCTGTCCCTCATCATCAGCGATAATTCCTTGAAATAAGTGGAAAGTTTGGCCATATCACGGTATGGGTTATGTGTCCGTCATCAAAATAGGAGTTCTTTCCTCTATATTTTTGTTAAAATTGTGTTCCCGCAATGCTATTTTCAATGTTGGCATCTCTTGGGTTTGCGTCTGTTGGTTGGTGACAAAACTGAATACCAAGGGTTCTAGAAAATAATAGTACCCTCTCGTAAATTTGCTTTAGTCTCGAGTGATAAAATTAAGTCAGCTCGTCTTTGCCATGAAAAAAATTACGCTGCTATTGTGAGTCAAACGTATGTATATATCTTATACTCGATAAAAGCCTGGGGGCACATAAAGGCAAATGCACGCACATCTCAGCAGGGTACTTAATGATGTAACAGACCCTTCCGAGGGTTTTGTTCCACCCTAGGGGATGGATCTTTTAATTTCGGTGATATTGACCCTTAAAGTGCTAATCACTTCTATAGTGACAGTCATTTCCTTATTACCATTAAACATATAATGGTTAAAAGATTCAAATTCCTCATGAAGCTACCATTAATTCAAATACCAGCGAGCCTGCTCTAAAACAAAAAGTAGTCTTAGTCAATAGCTTTCCACGGAACGCTTTGCACGCATTGCGCGCAAAGCGTCCCAATCAAAGCTGTTAACTCAATCTTAAATCAGCGCTTCAAGGGGTAACGTCAGTAGCAGTGTACTGGATCTGAATTTGAAATTGATTAAATTTGAAACATTCAACGAAGACCTCTTTCATCGAATAGTCATAAACATATCGGATAAGCTAGGGTATCAACAGGGATAACAGTTTACCAGCATTACTCTATCTGCAGAAGAGTCTGAATGGACATGTTTAACATTACGCACACATACACACAAAACAAATACATACATGTATAAACACACACACACACACACACATACACACACACACACACACACACACACACATATATATATATATAAATATATATATATATATATATATATATATATATATATATATATATATATATATATATATATATATATATATATATATATATATATATATATATATATATATATATATATATATACAGGACGCGAATTATATTCGACCTTTCTTAATGACCGCTGCCTTAGCAGGCAAGGTAACACCATTAAAAACACATGAAGTTACAAGCGAGTTTATTATGTCATTTGGCATCAAGCACCAACTATTTGCACTTAGTAAATTTGCAAACCACCAACACAACTAGAAATAATCTTTGACTTTTTAATTCTTGGTTAAAGCATGTTTTATTTCAAAATATGTTTTGGAGGAAGGGTTTGGCCGCAAATGAATGGTGGGGGGGGGGGGCAATTATTTAGATAAAAGATCTAGTCTTCTGCCTTTGGGGTCGTTTATTATGGTGGCTTATTCATGCCAATCTAATGGGGGGGGTGTTGTTGTTGTTGTTGTTGTTGTAGATTTTTGTTTTGTTTTGTTTTTTCTTTTTTTTTAATTGTTGTTTTTTGTTGTCCTTTTGTCGTAATTACTAAGTACTTTTGTGGTAATTACTCTATTTGTACGTTTGCTCTATGTTTTATTCTTTTGTGGGTTTTTTTTTATTCTTTCAATTTTTTTCCTAATCAAATGTTGAAGGAATTGGAGCCAGAGCCAAAAAATAATTCTGAAGTTCTTCAATGCTAGAGTATATATATATATATATATATATATATATATATATATATATATATATATATATATATATATATTAGAAATTAGCACTGGCAGGTACTGAAATGGAGGGTATATACACGGAAGACAAACAGGCTGTTGTAAACATCTTTCTGTTGTAAATATTCTCTTCTGGTTGGGCCATGGCTAGACCTTGCGTTCATCGCTAATGCCTGTAACCCAGGGTAAATACAGGGACTATCTATCTATGCATATATGATGTCTCTACACCATACGGCACATACTACCTGACACATTAACGGTGGATACGCAGTGCGTGGCGGGAATTAGTTGATAATTGGCATGCATAATTAAAAAACCAAGTACCTATCAACTTGAAGTCGCCATTATGTTATACGTTATTTAGATTTTCCAGCAAGTCATTTTACAACTGAAGCGCCATAGTTTCCCACCTACCGACATTTTCGAATAACAAGCAGGTCTGTCCGAACTGAACAGTATTTTTCAGAAATGGGGACCAGGCACAAGAACAGAAGATTTGAAAACTGCCTGAAAGAGGGCACTGCAGTCAATGAAGGTCTAGGGTTGTGTATTCCAGTTACTTAACATTGTAATTTGCACCTCGAAAACTTGAAAACAGCTACATATAGAAGCACCAAATTTCAAACAGTAAATTAAAATGCGTAACTAAATATCGCACAAACATCATATAACCACAGCTACAAAAGTGACTGGCTTGTTTAAGATTGCTGTAACATACAAACTAACGGGAATACACAGCTCTAGCCCTGCAAATGTTTGTGTATTCAGCTGTGTATTGGGACGAATACACACCTTAGAGCTATTTCTGACCTTTTCTTTTGGTGCAACTGGTGTCTGGGTGCCTTCAAAACGAGAACAATTTTAAATGCTACACATTGTCATTGTTCGACAGAATCTAAATTGTTTGTATTAGTCTAATTTGCTGAAATTAAAAAGCTACAACTTTGTTTCTTGATTCATTGGATTTGGTCATGGCACAAACTTATTAACTGAAGTTTGAATGACACCACAATCTATACTGGTTTTGAAGCTTTTCAAAATTTAAATTGTGTGTATTTGCTCAACTTGCATAGATTTAAAG
>CAXHWN010002093.1:0-15000 GCA_964020975.1 Hermodice carunculata | reverse complement strand
TTCAGATCCTTCAGATTTGTTCACTAATATACTTTTTTTTTTTACGAAATCTGGGAAATCTAGGTCCCGTTGACCGTCAATTAGGTCACAAGGTCAAGTGTTTGTAGAAAGTAGTTGGCGTGAAATTTTGGTCTGCAGATCCAAATAGGGTCTTTGGGGGTAAACAACCAAATACATAAATATACAGTACAAACGGTACAAATAAACCCCCCCCGGGGGGGGGGGTGAATACGGGTGAAGAATAATGTAATATCTTAGTATTGATTGTGGCAAGTGGCACAAAAATGCGACAAGGATCAAGAGTACAGCAATCAAAAGCACTGAATCATATATCAAGACGCACAAGTGAAACATTGGTTCAAACACATTTTTATTACCGTAATGAAACAACTGGGAAACAGGACAAGGCCCTATATAAATCCCTCTTGCACATGAAAAAGATTAAAGAAGGGGGGTAAGGGGGGGGGTCAGTACGCTGGTGCAGGTAATTATTTTTCTAGAATACGCAGTACGGAAAATAAAAATCTTTCAAAATTTTGGATAGTACGAAGTACGTAAAATAAGAGGGGTTCCAGTACGCCAGTACGGTAAGTAAAAGAGCCCCAGTACACCTGTACGGGAAACCCCTTTCCCACCCTCAAAGAAGAGGAAGAGATGTCACGTATCACATGCTGAGAGGCAATTAACTATAGGGAAGAACGCTACAAGACGTAGACAGATATTTATAGAATGGCGGCGACCCACGAGCATAAGCGGAACGACACAAGACGTGACAGATAGAGGGCAGGAAGATGAAGTCCGCCTTCACCTGAATATATACACAGATGATACATTTCTGGTTTCAAGATTTTGACCATATGAACTACGTCACTGCTCCCTGTTTGCCTGCCGTTTTTGGTAAATTTATATGGTCCTCGTCAAAAATAATTTTATTTTGCTTGGGTTGTGGTACATGTTTTGGACCCAAATAAAAACGTCAAAACCCTAAATGGTGCAAAAGACATAGTTTTGTTCTGAAGTGCATTTCTCTGAGTTATATAAAGAGGACAATCGCAACAATAATGAAAAACATCTTGATTTCCGTTTCCACAGGCACACTGAGGGGAGCCTGTAAGACTCTTTTTAAACAGATCTGAGTTTAGCTTGCTGCATCCCATACGCAACCGTGCATGGAAAACAGCAAGCCTTTTGTCACCTCTGTAATATGGTTTGTTTGCACAATTTTTTTCTTATAAGACGAAAAGGTGTTCGGAGTTACGCACATCAGCAGACAAGGTATTCCACAATCGAACAACCGATGGAAAGAAAGAAGTTTTGAAGAGGTTTGTCCGAAAAGAAGGCAAATTCGTACCAGATCTGACATTACAGCTGTATCTTTCATTGACCAGGTTAGGAATGAGATTGCATTAATATGACGGAGCTACATCGTGCGTGATCTTGTAAAATAAGATCAGCTTGCTTTTTTCGCGGCGCTGAGATAATGTTTCAACGCATGTTTCTCCATAAATTATGACTGGTCCTAGAAGTGACACCCAGTAATAACTCTGGCTGCTGCTAATTAAACGTTTTCTAGTTGCTGAGACTCCTGCAACGTGCAGTTGTCCCATACCACTGATCCATATTCCAAGAGAGGTCTGATTAATGAGAGATAAAGAATCTCCAAGAATTTCCCATTGAGACGAAGTAGCATATATTTACGAATGTTGGCCGTTTTCATTCCTTTTGTTGTTAGATTCTTGATATGGTTAGACCCGGAGAGATCACTGCAAATTGTTGAGCCTGAATGTTTGTGATCAGAAACTTCGGGTAGCTTTTCATTCATGAAAACAAGATCGGGATAATTTAAAGGATTCCTCTTCTAGATTTCACCGTGTTGAATGACACAAGCCATTGCCACGACCAACCCTCAACTACCTACATTAATCCCTCGTGTCAAGGTAAGACGGCACGCATACAGGACCTGACAAGACGCACAAGTGAAACATTGTCAGTCAGATCCATGGTCACCATTGACCTGGTGGTTCACAAGGTGTCAGAACAGTCAAGAGAGACATGAACAGTGGAGAAAGGACCGATTGGGTTGGGAGGTGCGTGGCGCACTTAATATACTTAATTTCCACAATACTTTAAATTGCCACCACAAAGTATAATATTAACTGTTCCTTTGATACCCAATTAAACAATACCAGCCAGCAACAACCTTGCAGAAAGATTAGTAAAAACAATCACAGCAAAAAAATATATATTTGATTTTTTTCATGAAAGGTACAAGTGTCACGCCCATATAAAACGGTTTTAAGTGTATAGGGTCTGTAGGGGCATACTTAGAAAAAATGGTATGAAAACTGGATCTTGCGGTTGAATACAATCGGCACTCGTAAGAAAAAATTTTGTACATCTTCATTTGATGCACTGTATCTGCAACTAGGGGTCGATTTGAATCCGATCTGGAGCAAGTGAGAGTTCAGTTGACTTCTGTGCAGTTTTAAACCAGTGTGAAGTATTGTCGTAAATGTGGTTCCATAACTGCAAAGGAGCGATGGTGCAGGTGATTAACGAAATGGTGATATTAACTCTAGATTTGAGTGTTGATTGTGATTCGTAATTTCTAACATCATTACGAAGCTTGTTCCACAGCCTTACTCAAGGTAAATATTTAAAAGATAAGTACGGGCTCAAAATGAGTTAAATCAGAACTTTGTTAAGTATCGTAATTTGGTTGCACAGGATTATCCAAGCCAGCAATTTCATAGCATGATATGTTAGGAACTAAGCTATTTACTATTTTATACATCGTTTTCAATTTTGCGGTCTCGCTTTGCTGGCGTCTGCCAACCGAGTTCACCATTAAGTTCTCACTCGCTGTACCAACAAATTGCGCCCCTTACTAGTACTATCCGACCGGCAGCCAGTTGACCTGCGTCAAGTTTCTCAGCCTCAGTTATCGTGCATCCATCCTAGACCAGACCTCCGTATATATTTCCTTGTAGGTTTTCTAATAGAGGAAATTTAGATAGTTTTGAGGGTTGAGCTGTCCAGGCAATAATTAAGACCCTCCATTTTATTCAGAAGTATTTCCGATTTATTGATTACATCACTGATATGATTGGACCATCTAATTTTGGACCGAAGTGTGATGCCAACATTTTAGTGACTTTTTTTGCAGCACATGACCCTGACATTTGAGAAAAGGATGATCAGGCGAGTTGATCTTCCAACTTACTAGCATGCAGTCAGTTTTCAAGGAGCTAAATGATAAAAGCCAATTTTGAGACCACTCATTAATGCTAGAAAGGTTATCGTCTATTGGTTCAGCAACCTGAATTGGATTTTCAGCAGTTATTTGTACTGAAATATCGTGGGCAGAAATTTGATGTCTGAGTGAACGAGGACAATATCATTAATAAATATCAAAAACATAAGCGGCCTCGGGATGGAGCCTCGAAGAACATCAGCCTGAACTTTTCCCCGAGCAACGGACTGCCCATCGACAACAACTCTGTCTGTTGGCGATTCAGCATATCCGTTTCAATTCAGTATGTTGCCACGAATACCATTTTCTCTAACTTGAATGGTAGACCAGAATGTCAAACTTAATCGAAAGCGTTGCTTATATCCTAAAAACACAACTCAAACTTCTTTTTGATGGGATACATCAAGGAGTCTAGCCACTATCTACAATCCTTGGCTACAGCAAGGCACAATTCGTTGTACACAATTAATAGTTGATTTATTGTAGAATGACCACGCGTGAAAACCGATTGATTAGCAGAAATTAAAAATTATTGATTAGAGAAGAATTCTTTGAAAAAGGTGACATTGTGTTTGAAGACTACATTTTCGAAAACTTTACCTTTACAACTTAAAAATAAGACGGGTCGGTAATTGTTACATAATAATGGGATTTTTATGGATTGAAAGAACATTAGCTATTCCATACAGAAGGAAATTTGTTCGCAATGAAATGCTGTGTAATTACTTGTGCTAGCGCTTTATAAATAACAGATGGCTATGCCTGATTTCCAATTGCTTTAATAAAATATGTTTAAACCAAATAACAGATGCATAACTGACCGTTTATGGTCAGCCAATTTATCCTAAAGTAAACCTTCCATGGCTAAAAGTATCATCTTGATGTGAGGACAAACTTGGTCATGTTAGCAATATCAATATGGCTATCATCTTCTTTCGCTGGAACGGCTATTATATGGCTATCATCTTCTTTCGCTGGAACGGCTATTTCCTCGTTTGCTGAGTTACTTATTGGGAATACTGTACTCAGTGGTCACTTGGTACAATCCACACAGTTGTCCACATGACTGGTCTTCACCAGCGAATTGCTTTTCTTAGGATTTACATTGAACTGCTATCACGATGAGGTCTTGAGGAAACAATGTACACAGCGCATGAAAAAGCAGAGCACACATTGAAGTCTGCCAGGCGTAAAGCTCACCACGAGCCCTGCAGCACGATGTTCGCCTATTCCGCTCTAACCAATTACGTAATTTTAAAACAGTATTTGCCCATAATGGACAATGAAAAGCTACTGTTTGGACACACTTCGAGCAAAATTGATGCAAAGATGCACAGTGAAAGACTTGTAAACGTTTCGTCTTCCAAGCTTGATGAAGAAAATATTGAATACAGTTTTCTTAATTCCCGATAGGTTAAATGTGTAGCAACTTATACAAAATTTACAAGCTTTACGTAGCGAGATTTTCTGCTGGCCAGGAACTGCAGTATGAGTTTGAACAGTGCGGTCACACATGAGTATACCTAGCGGGTCAGAAGAAAAACCTTAAATTTGAACTATTATAGGTATATTTTTTTTCCAAACGAACAATGTATAATCTATTTCCAAACAAATATTTAAACAGTCAAACTTGGTAACTGATTGTCGGGCAAGGTGAGGATAAAAATGAGTGTAAAACAATATTGCAAGGATTCTCTCCATAATACTTTGAACAGATTCAAGATTTAAAATTTGAAATGCCCCTTCAAGCAAACTTTGACATGGCCAATATCGTAGTTCTAATGTCGACGTATCATACTTCTTCGGCATATTGAAAATTAAAAATTATTGATCACACTAACGAGCACTATTCAGGGACACGCTAAAGTCCATGGGACATTTGTCCCTTTAGTAACATCATTTGCCCTTATGAGATCAATATTGATAATGCTTTATCTTATATATTAATTTTGTTTCACTTTATTTGACTTGACTTCACTGTACTTGACCTTACCCTACCTTCCTCTACTCTACCCTCTCTCCCTCATGACCTAACCTAACCCTACCCCACCCTACTCACTTTTATGACTTTTACTTTACTTAAGCTCGTTTCATTTTATTTCTTTTTCCATTGCGGAAAGTAGAAATAGACTGAAAAAATACGTATGTACGTACATACGTATATATGTATATATAGCGGAATATCCTTACTAAGGCAAGTTATGGGGCATTATATATATATATATATATATATATATATATATATATATATATATATATATATATATATATATATATATATATATATATATATATACATATATGCCAAGCAATGAATTGTTATACCCGTGTGCTTTCGGATGTGTCCACTTGTGCCTTTCTTCGGTGAGAGTAATATTCAGTTTATGTCACGAAAAATTGGACAACCTGAACAAATTTATATTCTTTACATTCCATCCTCCTCCTCCTCCTCCTCCTCCTCCTCCTCCTCCTCCTCCTCCTCCTCCTCCTCCTCCTCCTCCTCCTCATCATCATCATCATCATCATCATCATCGTCGTCGTCGTCGTCATCATCATCATTATCATCAACAAAAACATCAGCATCATCATTTGTGTACCTTTAACTGCTTGATAAAACACATGAGATCGCCATGGGTCAAAAAAAAAGACCTATTCAAATGGTTGATGGATCGTGCCCACAAGTACACCTCATATGTATGTATGTATGTATGTATGTATGTATGTATGTATGTATGTATCAAAAAAGTTGCATAATCAAAACATAAACAGGAAACTAGGTAGGTGGGTTATACAAACTTATTTCATGAGACACTGAGGCACAAAATAAATTTCTGCAGGCGCTTCAGTTACATAATAATACGCTTTACTCATAAAATGATTTAGCTATCAGTAACTGTCGGACTTAATGAATGAATGAATGATTAAATAAATAAATAAATGAATGAATAAATAAATAAATAAATAAATAAATAAATAAATAAATAAATAAATAAATAAATAAATAAATAAATAAATAAATAAATAAATAAATAAATAAATAAATAAATAAATAAATAAATTACAAGATTTTTTTGTCATTAGGATACATGACCGAGATGGGACGAAAATTGCATGTCTTTTATTATTGAGTATTAACATTATTCTTTTCACAACCATCCGTACAAATTCAGTGCATGTTATAAAAATCAAATTCTATTCAATCATACACTGCAAACATACAATTTGATCATATCGTTACAAACATTGAATGGGTAGCGATCAGACAGTTTTGTCGTGCTGAACTTTATGGATGTAAATCGTGACTGAGGCAACAGTATGCTATATTTATAAACTTTAAGTAACAAAAAGTACACAATATACAAGAAAAAACTAATAATAGACGAACGTGAACGAAATTTATTATATACATAAACAAGAGGACTGTGAAAGTCCTGTACTCAGCTGACCTTACATGCACAGACTGAACCAGTTTTATGAACTTCAGAATGGTATCAAGGTCACCTCAAGACTATCATCACTGTTGCTAACCTGAACATATCCTCTAACCGATTTTCTCGAATCTTGACAATTTGTTAAAAAATCAGAAAATGATCGGACAACCATTTAGTGAACAAATTTGGTGGAAATAAAGTCCACTTGCATTCCCAATAAGTCTGAAGAGGATCCAACTTATGGTTTGGAAGCTGTTGAATAAATTAATAATAATAATAATAATAATAATAATAATAATAATAATAATAATAATGATAATAATAATAATAATAATAATAATGATAATGATAATGATAATGATAATGATAATGATAATGATAGTAATAGTAATAGTAATAATAATAATAATAATAACAATAATAATAATAATAGTAGTAGTAATAATAATAATAATAATAATAATAATAATAATAATAATAATAATAATAATAATAATAATAATAATAATAATAATAATAATAATAATAATAATAATAATAATAATAGTTGTCCCTATGGAAATTAAAAGCAATCGGCTAGGCGTTTTTGCACAAGTAGATTTTTTAACATTTTGCCAAAAAATGAACAATCAAATGTGTAAATATTCTAAAAATCATTGGAACATAACTGGAACATAACCGTTTGAACAAAATTGCTAAAGACCCACCAAAGTATCCAAATTGAAAAATCCATTAAAATTCATAGATGTGGAATATCCATCACCTAGTGAACAACTTAGTTTGACGCTCTCATAAGCTACATTTCCACCTGGCTTCAGAAGAATTTAAGTGACTGTTTTAAGGAAGAAGTCGACAATACCTTCAAAACACAAAAAAATCGCGAAAAGAACATCACAGCGCCGCCAGGTGAAGAAAATAATGTGTAGGCGTCCCCAGAAGTGTCCCTATGCAACTTCAAAGCAATTGGCTTAGCTGTTTTTGAGAAGACAGTTATACAGATTTTGAAAAAAATAAAAAAAGACAAAACAAGTCATAAAAATTCAAAAAATTGCTGGAGCGCTACCATTTGAACAAAATTGGTAAAGACTCACACAAGGTATATCCCTACTAAGTTTAAAGTGAATTTGGTTGACGGTTTGAGATTGCTATCCCCGTTGACTTGATTTGCTATCAAGAGGAATGTATGCGGTAACCGATAAGTACCCGAATTGTAAAATTCGTAAAACTCACAGATGCTCAAATCATCTTGTTTGACCCTTCCACAAGCTACATTTTCGCCATGTTACAGAAGCAATCAATTTACTTTTTTTTTAAACAAAAATTTGTATTAATAGACGGCAGTCCCACCTGGGTGAACAAAATAGAGTCTATTAATCCGTGGACGTGTCCCTACGCAATTTGGAGGCATCTGGCTTAGCGGTTTCGGAAAAGATGACTTTAGATTTTCCAAAATCATAAAAATAAACGGATAGATAGATAGATAGATAGATAGATAGATAGATAGATAGATAGATAGATAGATAGATAGATAGACAGACAGACAGACAGACAGACAGACAGATAGATAGACAGACAGATAGATAGATAGATAGATAGATAGATAGATAGATAGATAGATAGATAGATAGATAGATAGATAGATACTTAGATAGATAGACAGACAGATAGATAGATAAATATAAAATCCATAATCAGTGGACTGTGACCATTTGAACAAAATTGGTAGAGACCCATCTAAAGTACATCCCCACCAAGTTTCAAGTGAATCCAGGAGATGATTTTTGAAGAGAAGCCTAAAATGTGAATTGTTGACGGACGGTCGCAGGCGCCGACGATGACGGACAAAGTACCATATCATAGGATAAGCTCAGCTGACTGACAAGTCAGCTGAGCGGAAAATCTGAAGAGTACTAGAGCGTGACAATATCAGTAAACTCGGAAGAAACTCGACCAAAGTACATCCCCACCAAGTTTCAAGTGAATCCAGCTGACAGTTTTGGAGAAGTCGAAAATGTGAATTGTGGCGGGACAGACGGGCAGACGGACGTACGAACGACGGACGACTGTCAGCTGACTGACAAGTCTGCTGGGTTAAAAAAAAACACACAGAGAATATACAGGTTTAAGTAACCATTTATATGCAATAACGACACAAACGATGGCATATTCAGTATATATGGATATATATTATCACAAGGATATCAAAGTTTGTGTTGTCAAATAACCATCGTTTAACTATTCTTTTGGAAAGACAAAGAGGTGGAAAATTGAAAATTTAAAGAGGTAAAGCAGTAAATATCTTTGGACCAGCGTTTATTTGAGACTTTAGTTGTTACATTCGTAATTAGTGTTGCACTTTGGGAAAGGGACTGCGCTGTTTTCTCAGTATTAAAGTATTTAGAACTTAGATTGCGTGTTTGACTGAAATCCGAAATTGACTACGGCATGCAAGCACCCCCCTTCTCCCCCCCCCCCCATTAAAAGATGAAACAAAACTGTTCAGCCAAGTATTTAGCCCATTTCTGGTTAGAGTACGACTGAGTCAATAGCTTGCCCTGCCCTTGCTAAGGAAAGCTATTTACCGAGAGTGTGCCATCATGAATGGTCTTCATACAAATCTCAACAAAAATGTTTTTAGTAACAAGAAATTCAAATAAAAACGAGATTTACATCCGGACACTTTGGAGCAATTTGAGTGGGGGAAGTATTAATATTTAAGGCCATCATATACAATATTTGTTATCAGCAGATAGGCGTGCAGTAAAATAATATAGGAATGGTTGCGGATCATTCACTTAAGCAAGAAATAATATAGTGTCCAATACTGAACCCTGAGGCACTGTGTGACAACATAGACATTTGTTATTTTTCTAGGAATTCTATCTTTCTTTCGTTCTTTACCGACTTATTTGTCCGACATTACATTTGAAAACTATTATACGTAGAAACTCCAAACTTGGAATGATTATACTGCCATACATAAAGTCTTGAGAAGAGGTTCAACGGCTTTGACTCTTGTGCAAATTATAGCCATTTGAAAATTAAAATCTTAAATAGCTCCAAATTATTATAGGTACAGGAAACCAATCCAACTTCAATTCATAGATTTTGTAACACTGCACATTTTTGTAATTTGCATGTGACCCCTAAAGGTCAAAGGTCAATGTCATTTTGCTATTTGGTGAAATTTTCTTTTAGCCATGACTCGATTATTTTAATCCGGTTTTGACCATGTTGTGCTCAAATTGTAGATATTGTGACACTGCACATTTTTGCATTTTAAATGTGACCTCTAACACTCAAAACTGAAGCTCATTTGGACCTTTGAAAATTTCATCTAGCGATAGCGTAGCCAATTATCATCCAATTTTAATACTTTTGGACTCAACTTGTAGGTATTGTAACACTGCGTATTTTTGTAATTTACATGTGATCTCTAAAGGTCAAAGGTCAAGGCCATTTGAACCCTTGAAATTTTTATCTAGCCACCACTTGGTTAATTTGCATCCAATTTTAATCATGGTTAACTGAAGTTAGGTATTGCAACACTACACATTTTTGTAATTTACATGTGACCTCTTAAAGTCAAAGGTCAAGGTTATTTGGCCCTTTGAAATTTGCATCTAGCCATAACTTGGTAAATTTTCATCTGATTTGGTTCATGTTTGGGTTAAATTGTAGATGTTGTAACACTTCTCATTTTTGTACTGTGCATGTAACCTCTTAAAGTCAAAGGTCAAGGCCATTTGGGCCTTTAGAAGTTTCATCTAGCAATAACTTTCATCCAATCTTATTCATGTTGGTCTCAATTTGTAGGTATTGTAACACTGTATAGTTTTATAAATAACATGTGACCTCTAGAGGTCAAACTTTAAGGCCATTTGGACCTCTAAAAATTCCATCTAGCTATAACTTGGTCAATTTGCATCCAGTTTTTATCATGATCAACTGAAATTATAGGTATTGCAAGATTGCACATTTTTGTAACATACCTATGACCTCTAAAAGTCAAATGTGGAGTTGTTTAAGCCCTTTGAACTTTTTATCTAGGGATAACTTGGCCCATTTCCATCTGGTTTGGTTAATGTTGGGGCTAAATTGTAGATATTTTAACACTGTACATTTTTGAACTTTGCATGTGACCTCTAGAGGCCGAACGTCAAGGTCATTTGGGCCTTTGAAATTTTCCCCTGGCCATAACTTGGTCAATTTTCATCTTATTTCTTATTTCAGCCATGTCTGGCTCAAATTGTAGGTATTGCAACACTGACATTTTTTTTTGTAATTTACATGTAGCCTCTAAAGGTTAAACGGTCAAGGTCGTTTTGACCTTCCAAAGTTTCATCCTGCCATAACTCTGTCAAGTTTTATTCAATTTTAACCATGTTGGGCTCAAATTGTAGGTATGCAACACTGCATATTTTTGTTATATGCATGTAACCACTAAAGATCAATGGTCAAGGCGATTTTAACCTTTGAAAATTTCATCTAGCCATCGCTTGCTTAATTTACATCCGATTTTAGTCATGTTGTATTTAATTTGTAGGTATTGGAACACTTCATATTCATATAATGAACATGTGTCCTCTTTAAGTCAAAGGTCAAGGTTATTTGGCCCTTTGAAATGTTCATCTGGTCATAATTTGGTCAATTTTCATCTGATTTGGTTCATGTTGGGCTCAAATTGTAGGTATTACAACACTGTACAATTTTATAATCATATGTGACCTCTAAAGGTCAAAAGTAAAGGTCATTTGGACTTGGACATGTTCATCTAGCCACATTTACAACTTTTGAAGCACAGATTTGCTATGAAGCAAATCTTCTGTTCTAGTTTACAGACGCCTTGCTGGAGCTATAAATACTGAACTCTGTAAACTGTTGTCATTTACGCAGCTAATCATAAACCTATTCTGAATACCAACTTTGATTTTAAAAAAAAATAGCACCAAAATTTAATAAATTTATTAAATACGAAATTGTTAACTTTATTCAAGGTTAAAATTGGCAAAAGTAAAGTATTTGTAAAATCCATTTTTCGACTTGAAAAAGCTTTCGATACTATGTTGCATGACAATTTACTTTAAATCTCGAATGTTCAAGTATAAATTTATGGAATTAAAAAGTGTAGCAATCTCTCAACCATTAACATTTCAAGTACTTTAGACAAAAAAAGTATAGCGATAGGCCTATAGTTCCCCATTTGGGCTGGTTCTTCACCTATAAAAATTGGCACTGCCGTAGCATTCTTTTTAAGTACTTTACAAACTATAGTTGAACGGAATATAACTTATGCAATTGTTTCAAAAATAAACCTAGAAACATCTTTCATAATCGGGGATATATCATATGTTAAATTATTTGTGTGGCTTCATTTTTGAAAGAAGTGATCGCATATATTCGGCTTCATTTTTGAAAGAAGTGATCGCTGATCTTCGGTTCTGTCAGGTTGCACAGAGATCTAATTCACTGCTTTGGGGTAAGTTGTCAGGAGTTTTTTAAAACCACCTAAAGACACGTATTTGTTATCATTTTGCCCAACGTGAAGTAAAAACTGAGTAAATCTATCATACATTTGTTTTGCATCAGTCACTGACTTCCTTGTCTTCAAAAGTGGTAACTTGCTTGTCCAAATTTCTTCTTATTCATAGCTTTAAATATGATGTCACACTTTTTATATTTATTTTTTGGGGGTGGGTGGGAGGGGTACAAACATTGTCTGCAAATTTGAACTCAAAGTACATTGTTTGAGCGCTACCAAATATAATGTCCAGTGATGCGGTTGTACCATGCTTCCAATGGGGCATTAAGAAGTTACTTACGAGGTTATATATATATATATATATATATATATATATATATATATATATATATATATATATATATATATATATATATATATATATATATATATATATATATATATATATATATATATATATATATCTTGTGTCTTGCATAGTACTAAATTGAGAATAACAACCGTAATGGAGGGTTTTTAAATGAGCACGTTAGCAAGACATAGATAGGTTATCTTTAGAACAATCACTAGATTTCTATCAGAATAAATCACGAACGATATTAACATAAGCCGAGTAACATTCTTGATTGGTCCAAAGTGACCAGTGCCAATTATGACTGGAAATCCAGGGGCAGATGCAGACCTTTCTGGGAGGGGGCCAGGTGCAGAAAGCATGGGTCCAGTTTCGCAATACACGATGATTCTGGGTGTGGAGGGTACCCTGCATCCCTTCACTTGCCAAAAAAAATCTTGCTTGTTTCCTCAATAAGTTTGTAAGTTTGATAAACATTTACAGAACAACACGATGGAAATATGGCTTACTGAAGGCAGAAAAAGTTGAAGAGGTGTAAAAGAGCCAAAATCCAAAAGCTTTGGGAAATTTGGGCAGGCCCGGTATGATAGCTTTTGAAAATAAAACGGCGAAAACCATTCATGCCGCTTTGCTGGGGTGGTCACTGATAGAATTCGTAAAGGAATCATCAATATTGATAAAATGTGATCAATAAGAGTGCTGCTGGCATCAGTCACTCTTGTGCATACATTGATACAAGGTTTAAAGCCATATGAAGTTTAATTATTACAATAAACCGAACTGTTGTACTTATGAAGGTCACAATAATATCTCTAACAATACTCACTGTAATTCTATCTGCGGGAAACTAACCATTATGTATTCTACTGACTGTCACTAAAATAAGCAATATGTTAATCCCACGTCGCACTGTGGATGCTACCGATTATTACTTTGTCCTTCGAGTACGTACATTCAGATTCCACACGTAAAGATTCTGCTTCACGAATCATTGTAAATGTATGTAGCTACACCTCCTAGTCTGCCTTCACTGATGGAGGATTCAAGAGATTGGGGACACATTTGGTGCCATATATCTAAATGGCCGCACTGCTGTTCGTATCAATCCACGCTTCTTTTATAGCAATAATTTTAATGTTATGATAAAAATTGTAGACATAAGCTACTGACGTTTGAGGCGCAACATGAACGTAAACGTTGACCGTTCCTGGTTAGAATAAGACTGAGTCAACAGCTTTCTTTGGCGCGGGTTGACCCACCACAACCAGAAGACTCGAATTGTCAACCAGCAGGTGCCCTTAATAATAATATTGACACACAAAGACAAAAAACTAAGTAGTTTGTAGTTTTGCATCAAGGGGATAGCATCATATATGTGTGTGTATATATATATATATATATATATATATATATATATATATATATATATATATATATATATATAGAGAGAGAGAGAGAGAGAGAGAGAGAGAGAGAGAGAGAGAGAGAGAGAGAGAGATAGTGCGGGGAGCTATCAGCGATTATTCCTGTGGATTATACGCAATCATGTTGACACACCCATGCGCACTATATATACATATATCTATAATGGTAAATACAAATCGCGACTCTAAATTCAGCGTCCGTGATATTAGGCTGGGTGTACAACTGAAAGCACTATGATGGTAGCATAAAGTTGGTAACTGTAATGGTAAGAATTATACATTGTTTCATATTATTTTAAAACATAAGTACCTTAGGATAAATCACTCATTTGATCAGCTTTGCAGGCTAGTGTCCTCTACAAAATATACTCCTAACACTAACAGAGCTATATCTACGTGCCGTCTAACTGAGGAAAAAAAGGGTATTGTAACCTTTTGCTCTCGTTAAAAATCCTCTGTGAAAAATAGTGGGGAACCCGTGTAGATTTATATGTCATGGCGTGACGGCACATCAACCGGGCAAATTTTCATTGGTAATCCAAGCAATACTGTTGATCTGCCATGTACACATCCCCTCTAAAACCAGAAGACCGTGACCGATTAGTGTGTGGAATAACCACCAACGTCTTCAATAGACCAAGGGAAGCCTCAATGGTTTTATTTTCTACCGAAAGACGGCAGTATTTAGCATTTAGTTGTCACTTCTGCACATCAAACATTGTCCCCAGATGCTTTATTAATTCCACAGTCCTGTGTTAATGACGTTATTTTCTATTTTATTGACCTGTTGAAAATTTGTGTATCTATGCTTTTTCAAAGCTTTATAGTGACATCATAATTTTGGCTGCTACAACAATTGACATTTACGATGATCACATTTTCGGCGAAATCTGTTGAGTGACTTAAGCTTAATTTTCTGTGTACTGTATACAGCATATAAATAAAAGGAGTCTCGACAGAAAGAAGGTATACATATCATTATTAATATCGTATGGGTAAAACAAAAAAGCGAGCGAAGCTTGTATTAGCAGTACAAAGTTGCGTCGAACTTTTCCGAA
>CAXHWN010002092.1:0-36000 GCA_964020975.1 Hermodice carunculata | reverse complement strand
ACAGAGGAACGTGTGCAATATAGACAATAGTAATTCCATATATATACAGGTTAGACAGGGACAGGTTAGCTTATGGAGAGTAAAGAGTTCGAACTGCGGAATAGGATATTGACTACTAGGAAGTGGTTCTGGGCAAAAAGACACAAATACAAGACTAAGGTGGCGGTGTCTCCTTCATATGTATTCTAAGACTCGCTATAATTTATATTGTACTGAAACTCATTGATCTGCACAATCTGATCTGGAAACTCTTAATCCTTCACATGCATAAGCAAATAACAACATAACTCATTGATCCAAATTGCAAAAACACCGTGGAAGTTTTCCCTACCTGGACCTAAATAAAATAACTTACATAAGAAAGAGGTGCATACCACAACAATCACTGGCAATTTCCAAGCCACAATAAACTACAGGCAATGTGCGTGGCATCAAATGACTTTCCATGTACCTCATGGTAGTCCAGTCTGTACTTTCAAAATAAGGGAACATTCCCGATGAATAAATGCAATGAAGCATTCTGAACTCTTAAATCTGACCATAACAGGGGCCTGTGTCAATGATTGTCATTTAGATGAAGCTTCTACCACATACAGAAGCATCACGTCAAACAAATAAGTGTTTTACATGATGCATTTACCGCTAACAAAAGTGTTACGTCTACCGTGAAATGTTCAATGATTCACAAAATCCTGGGTTTTGCTGCTCAAAACCCGAGTTTTTTCAAACAAAACCATAGCTTTTATGAAAATAAAACCATTGGTTTTGCTTAGCTATTGAATTTGAGACAAAACTATGAGTTTGCTTCAAAAATGTGGGTTTTGTTTTTAACACAACCTTAGGTATCATGAACAAAACCCATGGTTCTGGAACAAAACCATGGGTTTCGTAGCAAAACCTTGAGTTTTGGGCACAAAACCCACAGTTTAAGAACTCCGAGGTTTGATCACAAAACCCCTGGTTTTGTTATATTTTGGACAAACCTAGAGTCATGTCCAGATAATTCACGGTTTTGCAAGGAAAAAAAACCCTTCGGTTTTGTAACATCGTGAAATAACTGACCAAAACCCTTGCTTTTGCTTTTGTGACGTCACAAAAACGCAGGATTCGAAAAAGTTGGATGGATACCCAGGTTTTTGTAAGCAACCAGTTATGGTAGATGTTACTTGGTAGGCCTAGGCCACTCAACTTATTAACAATGCCAAACTACAAGTCGTTACGTTTGTGTGATAATTAACATCATTATAAGTTACTACACACATAGTTTCAAATTAATATCTATATGCCACAACAAGGATATATATATATATATATATATATATATATATATATATATATATATATATATAAATTAGGTGAGTAGAAGAGAAGATTTTTTTTCTAAGATAAGCCCCAAAAAGAACAAAAGCATTCATAAAAATGACTGAAGCTTGACCATTTGAACAATCTTGGCAGAGACCTCCCCCCCCAGGGTACATTACTACCACCTTTGAAGACAATCTGGATGACAGTTTTGGAGCAGTAGTCAAAAATGTGAATAAGCTTTAGAATGCCACAATGTTAAAAATCAGGAATCCTCGGCAGTGCCTCTTAGTGAACAACTTTTTATGACCCTTTTATAAGCAACATTTCCACCAAGTTATAGCTTTATCTTATTGGTGGTTCTGGAGAAAAAGGAGAATGTAGCAAACACACACACACAAATCATAAATGATGAGAAAAAATTGCAGCGCTACCAGGTGAACAATTCAAGAACTAGGAGAAGAGTCCCCAGGAGTGTTCCTGTGTGATATCAAAGCAATTGAGTGAGCGGTTTTGTAGAAGATTTTTTTTACGATTTGCATCCCCCCCATACCATTACAATTTCATAAAAAAAAAAAAAAAAATAACAGAAGCGCAGCCATTTGAGTGTAGTTGCTAGATGCCCACTTAAGGTACATTGGTAAACAGTTTGAAGTGAATCTGACTGGAGGTTTTGGAGCAGAAGTTGAAAATGTAATTGTGAACAGACACACGGACGATGGAAGAGAGACAATGGACCACTCATTCTCCTAAAAGCTCAGCTTGACTAGTCGGTCAGCTGAGCTTAAAAAACAAAGAGAGACAAAATAAGCTAGCGTGGACACATGCATAGTGTGTTGGACTGTGGAGCAGTAGGTGACCGGATCAATTCTACCAACTGACTTCTTCCATTTTCAATAGGGAAGGGCAGTTTCTTAAGTTTCCAGAAACCTCCACTACACTGAGCGAGTCATCGCTTTCATCCGGGTAGACGCCTGCGGGTGAACATTGGTCTCGGCGGATTTACAAACACTGTGATAACATTGTACGTATCGGCAATCAGAGTGCCAAAAATGTTCCTTTTCACGTAATATCTGCTAATATATTTTACACACACACAAGTTAAGATTGTAATATAGCCGAGCATGAATGCATTTGTTCGTATGTTGTGTTAAAAATGTGAAAAATTCATTTGAACCGCGGTGACCGGGAACCGCATTCTGCTTGTTACATTCCTGCTGGCGCCACTCGACTATGTGAATGGTCAAAAGAAATGCAATCATAAAGAAAATTTTTTGACAGGTATTAAGATAATGCAATGTTCACATATAAAAAATTATCGACATAGCACATAATCTGGACTCAACAGCATCAGGATTTCGTAAGACTCCTGTAGCAAGGATTTAATGTGACCCGGTTCATCGCGGGCGATAATGGAGGATCGAGAAGGATAAAACAACATTGTTCATCGCGTTTTAAGAACAGTGTTTCCAGCCTGCCAAACTTAAAATCCGGGAGATAGAAAGTAAAATTAAGGGAGATTGATAAATTAATATGAAATATAGAAGGGACATATTGATGAATTTCCAGGAGGTGACTCACAATTGTCAAAAATCCACACTTTTTAAAGAATTTTACGCATAAAATTCCGGGAGTCTTCCTGGTAATTCGGGAGGGTTGCCAACACTGCAAGAAGTCGATTGTATTTTATTTGCCGGGTGTGTTGTCATTGTGTCAAAAATAAGGACAAGTAGACAACCTCATCAGAATATGTTATTGCAGATGATCATATTCCCAAGTTTTACAGTGTTACTGTATGTGTGTGGGTAGAGGTGTGTGTGTGTGGGGGGGGGGGGGTCGGCAGCAATCGTTAAAAGTTCAATTTAAATTAAAATCAAATGTGATTAACTCCACAACAATGTGTAGGCCTATTGGGTTGATTCCTTGATTGCATTACTTTCTACAAAAACTATTTATTGATGATAACATTATCATGATTATGAGTTGCACTTGGTAATTTCATTCGCCAAGAAAAACGCTTAGTTTGCACCATGCGTTAACACATCATAGTATGCGACGCTGCTCAGGTTGACCCGCTATTGAATACCCGGATGAAAGCTGTCTGCAGCGCCACATGGCGGTCACTGAGAGAACGCAGAGTTATTGCTCTACCATATTGAATAGCAATTTGTCAATGTTGAAATTGTACATTATAATAAATTGTTCTAAGAACAATTATCATCTGACGTCTGAAAAAGTTTCAGTGCCTTTAGTTGTGTTCTGTATATATATATATATATATATATATATATATATATATATATATATATATATATATATATATATATATATCAATCACTGTATTGCCATGCTCCCACACCGACCTAGGCATGTGGGTGCACTGAATGGAGGCCAGAGCATTGAACACTTCTTGAAAATATGCCAGGCAATCTTGTGTGATATGCAGTGCCTGTCAAAAAAACAAAAAACCAAAAAAATTACAACACAGTACTGGGAAATGGTAGCTTTAATGGCGCAAAAATTGTTCCCTGAAACAAATAGTAATATTGTCTGCTTTGACCAAAAATAGTAACATAGCTGCCTCAGGGACATGCCGCCACACACGGGAATTCACCTAGGGATCTGCAACCTTGAAAAAGCTCCCGGACTTAGTCACGCTGAGATAATTATAACAACAATGTTACGCCCAGCAGTTTTTTAATTAAGGGTCACATCACTTCATGCAGGTGCAGAATGTAGAGTAGGTTCTAGAGCTACAAGGCAGTCAGAGTCCCTACCCTGCTTACCCTCTAGGCCAGGTGCACGTTCACAGAATATCTAAATCTATAAAAAACCTCACATGTTATCTTGCAGTACCAAAAACATCAGCTCATGAAGTTCACACAGTGATATATGAAGTTTAAGTCGCAAATCCATGACTGTTTTCTGAGATTGGCCATCTTGGCATGATCTTTGGTAACTGCATGAGAGCCATGTTGTGAGTGGTTGGTGTATCCATATGACCAATTAAGCAGTAGAAACCGTGCGCCTTTTTAGTTATTGGACGAAGCAACTGCAATACCCAGAGTTATCACAACAAAAATCAAATTATCATCAGCACTGAAGCATTTATACAACAATTCTTTTGTGATACTACAAAACCCTCGGTTTTTCAAATTTGTTAACAAAACAACTGCAAAACCTTGGCTTATGATGGAAAAACTAAGAGTTTTGAACAAAACTGTTAGTTTTGTTAAACTATTGGAAAGCAAAGCAAAACCCGGAATTTTGTGCAGAAATCGATGGGTTTTGATAAAAAGTTGGGCTTTGCACACAAAACCCAAGTCTGGTCCACAAAACCCTGGGGTTTATGGCAAAACCTTTGGAATTGCAAGCAAAACTCAGGGGATTGTCACAAAACTCACGGTTTTATGCACAATACTGTAGGTTTTGTATTAAAAAACCCTAATTTTTGTATTACAAAAGCATGCTTTTTATATCACAAAACCCGTTTTTTTTTTTTTACATAATTGAAAAGTCCAACTTCCATGCACATCAGACTCAAATAACTCAAAACAAAATGATAGTCATTATCTGTTTGCAGTACGACAGCACCAATTTGCAAAACAACACAAAAGCAACCACAAAAATACCTATCACTATCCTTACTGAGTAGTCAGATTCATTTACAGTTTCGAGCCCAAGCTTGATTGTATTTGTTCTTGCCTTATAAACAGGTTCAACACATAATATAGGCTCAAACAGGCTCAAACTGTCTCTTTCTAAGGTTAGACGGCCTGGATGCTGCCAACTGTGGCTGCAAGTTATAATGAGAACTAGGAGTTTGTGAGGCTCCTATTGTGTTCCCAGACAGTTGGGTATGAGCAAAAGTTTCATCCTGCATGTCCATTCCTTCATGGTTTACTGCAGAGCTTTCCCTTTGTTCAGTTTCAGAAGCATATACTGCACTGCTCCTGCTAGGCTGTCGTTCGAAACTGCTATCAATTTCTTGAGGCCCTGTATTGACATTAAACATTTTGTGCTAATTTTGCCTCCTTCATGGACTGTGCCATATTTGGATGGCCCAGGATGTCTCTATACACAGAAACATGATCTGTTGCCAGATTGTACCACACAACCCCCGGATGGGCCACTCTGGCGTCTTTAGCCTGAACTACTTTATTCCTTGTAGCTGGGTGGTGTGGACCTGGCTAAGCTTCAAAGAGATCCTGTCGAGGGGTTACCATGGTGAGGCAAATACTTTGTGGACTTCCCCATGATAGAACGGTGGTACTTAAAACAAACTGGTTCCCCTACTTCAAAACTAAGTTTTTCAGCCTTTTGTTCATAATACTGTTTATTTCTTTGCATGACACCATGCATACCGTTCTTAATGTGAATATACGAGTGGCGTAAGCCCAGTAACATTTCTGGAACAGTGTCTTCACCTATGCACTTTAATTTAGGGCACATGAGCGTGTCCATGGGGATAACTGGATTTCTAACATGCACTAAGATATTGGGCGTGTGGTATGATCCTTCTGAGACAGTGCTGTAAGCCATTGTTGCCCCTGAAACTTACTTTCCCCTGTTTTTCTGGTCCCTCCCATTTAATCGCTAAGCAGTTGTGTCATTCATGATACGATGGTATCACTCTATATGATCATTTCCACTAGCTTGGTGAGGAAACTGTGGTAACACAAATAACTTTTAATTTTTGCATTATATACTCTATCACACTTTTAACATACTCTGCCCCCATGTCAGACAATAATGTAAAATCCTCAAGGAGTGCCTTTGCAACTATGACTGCTGATTTATGGACCACTTAATAGACTGCTGGACAGCTGCTAAAATGCTCAAACAGTGTTATAATATACTAGTTTTTACTACCCTTTCCAGGGATAGGCCCACAAGTGTCAATAGCAACTGCCTGAAATGGTCCATCAGGTGATGGTGCATCTTGCATTCCATAAGTGTTTCTTCTAAGTTGTCTACAGTTGCAAAGATGGCATTTGTGAACATAGTTGTCGACATTTTTATATTTGTACTTAAACCAGTATCTTTTGCAAATTTTTGTCACATGTTTCATCATTCCCGACAGTGTCATTAAACCCCCAGTACACGAAAAAGAAACCACGTGTAGTGCATTTATATAAAAAAGCAAATTGGGATAAAATCAAAGAGGAAACAACACAATTCAGCCAAGATTTTGCCTCATGGATAAACCAAAACAACGTTGAGGAAAACTGGAAGTGCACTAAAGACCATATCATGCAAATGATTAAGACGCACATACCAAGCAAGATAACATCAGTGCGGTGTAATTTACCCTGGCTAACATCTTCTCTGAAAAGAATGTGTCGCAAAAAACATCGCTTGTACAGTAAAGCAAAGAAATCCCATAAGGCCACGGGCTGGATTAATTTAAAAAAACATAAAAAGTCAACTGCGAAAGCCATTAAGAAAGCACACTGGAGTTACATCAATGACATTCTGTGTGAAAGCCTAGAGACCAAGGATTCCAAACCTTTTTGGAGATATATCAAAGCACAGAAGCAGGATAATGTTGGAGTATCGCCATTGAAAAAAGACGGAACTTTGCATACTAATAGTAAAGATAAAGCACAAATTTTGAACAACCAGTTCAAGTCTGTGTTCACCCAAGAGGACACCAATTACATCCCACAGCTATCAGGAGAGCCAGTATCAAATATTGATGATCTTGTCATACGACAAGATGGCATTGAGAAGTTATTATCACAGTTAAAAACTAATAAAGCCGCAGGACCAGATTCCATACCAGCAAAATTTCTGAGAGAAACAGCCAAGGAAATGGCACCTGCTTTGTGTGCATTGTTCACCCAGTCTATTAATTCCGGTGTAGTCCCAGAGGAGTGGACCAAAGCTAATATTTCGCCTATCTTCAAAAAAGGCAATAGGAACATGCCTGAAAATTACCGGCCAGTGTCGTTAACATGCATATGTTGCAAACTTCTGGAACATGTTATTTGTAAACATCTAGCTAAGCATATTGATAAGCATAATTTATTAACAACATTCCAACATGGTTTTCGTCAAGCAAGATCTTGCGAGACACAGCTTCTAATTACCACTCATGATCTTATGTATTATTGGGACAAAAAAATTCAAGTTGACATAGCTGTATTAGACTTTAGCAAGGCCTTTGATACCGTACCCCATGAAAGACTCTTAAACAAGCTTCAGCATTACGGTATCAAAGGCCCTATACATAAATGGATTACCAACTTTCTTAAGAATAGAGACCAACGAGTGGTAGTTGACGGAGAACACTCAGACTCGGTACATGTAGATTCCGGTGTTCCTCAGGGAACAGTCCTTGGACCAATTTTGTTTTTGCTACATATAAACGATCTCCCGGATAATGTTACATCACATGTACGTTTATTTGCAGATGATTGTTTACTATACAGGCCTATTAAAAACCATAATGACCAACACATGCTACAAAAAGACCTTGACTCCCTTACCGCTTGGTGCGATAAGTGGGGCATGAGATTTAACGCCAGCAAATGTGAAGTCATAAGGCAGTCGAGATCAAGAACACCATTTTTGAAAACATACTCAATTAATAACCAATCTCTTCAAGAAGTCTCATCTGCTAAATACCTCGGTATAACAATCTCGGACACGCTCGAATGGTCAAATCATGTATCAAATGTCTGTAAGAAAGCTAATTCTACTTTATCATTCCTACGTAGGAACTTGAGTCATTGTCCTCCTAAATTGAGAGAAACTGCATATTTTTCACTGATACGTTCAGTGCTAGAATATAGTTCATCGGTATGGGACCCTTACATTGATAACGATATTAAAGCCTTGGAAAGGATCCAGAGGCAAGCAGCTCGCTTTGTAAAACAAGACTATGGACGCACCAGCAGTGTAACCGCTATTTTGGCCGACCTAGGTTGGCACGATCTCTCAGATCGCAGGAAGGACATACGTTTGACTCTCTTCTATAAAATTGTGAATCAGCTAGTAGCTGTTCCGACAGAAAATATATTAATACGTGCAGACTCAAGAACCAGAACAAAACATAGTTTTAAGTTCCGAGCTATTCAATCAACAAGTTCAGTTTTTAGACAATCTTTCTTTGTAAATACAATTAACCAATGGAACAATCTTGACCAGAACATTGCGGATAGCCCGAGCCTGTCATTATTTAAGGGTCCTCTTAAGACGCACTCTGACTAGTTAGTATAAAGTACACTCTCTCCATTGGCGAGATACTCCCTTAGGGAGGTTGGCCAATTATTATACAGATACAGAATCCCAAGATGCTCCTTCTGGTCATGATAACATTACAGCACTGATGGTTCCGGAATTGCTGGAAATACAAGTTTCAAGCAAGGGTGAGGATCCAAGCATGCCACAGGAGCTAAATGATCTTATCAACCCTTATCAATACTAAATTCCTTACTCTTTTGACTACTTTCACTCTTTTCCTGTAAATAAGTCTTAATTTTGTCAGATGTTTTGTCTTCCAACTTCAACCCAATTATTTTCTCCTTGGTTGGCAGTGTCAAAAGTGCCTCCAACATTTTCTGTGAGTCCTTAAAATGGGGACCCCCTTGTACACCCTCAGCTGTATCGCTGGCCGTGGATTCGAAGCAATTGTGCTAAACTTCATCTGTATTTATGAAACCAAATTGCCTTGAAGTTTTTTCACCATCATTTGTTTGCATGGGGATTTCTGGATGGCTAGACTCAGCTCTGTTTATTAGGTGGCTGGGGCAAATAAGATTTAGTAAGTGACACTTAAAGATACTCTGTGTTGCCATCACATTAACTTACGGTTATGGCTAAATGTTCAAAAGCCAACAATCCCCCAAAATGCTTCAATAAATCAAGTTATTCAGTTATTGTTAATTCATTTATATATATATATATATATTTCTTTATTTATTTACTTCTCCTCCGTATCCATTAAGCAGATTTCACAGGAAAGTTACCCACCGATGCACTGCAAGTATGGAGAGGTCATACATCACCTCTGTGTTGCAAACATTCATGGAAACACACAATTATATAGATACATAGCCAATACTATATAACTAATTGAACAGGGAGTTAAGAAGTCCACGTTAAAATATAACAAATAGAAAACAATTACGGTGTGATGTGTTTGACTTTGGGTATTTGCAAATTGTGAGTAAAGAATCATTTTACAGAAGTGAAACAGTTTTAGAGAAACTCATGTAAGGGGAAAGATTGAAATATAAATAGGAACAGCATCCATACTTCGTATCTTTTACTATATAATATGGATGACCAATTTCTTGCATGCTAAGGGACTTTCCAGGCCATATAAGGTATTTTTTGCTTTCTTTTGAACTACCATGCGGTTCTTGCATTGAAAGCATAGAAACATGATAAAAACTGGTCTATGAGATCATTGAAGTACGACGAACTCTGAAATTGTATCTTGAAACAGGAAGTTGTTCAGTTCGAAACGTCGTTTTATATACAAACATCGCATCAAGACCATGTTTCTGGTCTGAAAAGGCATAAAGAGACTAAAAAAAATACGCGACATCGGGCAATCTTTACATAACTTGATATCGATATCCTCCAAAACTAATGTTTGTGGTTGTTGGAGATGGCAATGTCGTATTTGTAAGCATTGAAAGGTGAGTGTCATTTTACCTACTTACGATACTTGCATACAACAATGAGCCTTGGTTGTATTATTGAAAGGTAGCAAGAATGGATGCACAACCAGCTTGCCAAATACATAATTTATTCCTGATGTTGTGCAAGATGAACTTTAAGGGTACACACTTTATGAGGAAGTAACGGCATTGCAGGCAGTATAACAGGTATAATACGCCAGGGTGAATGAATGCAGACTGAGGATCCATTGAACGAACATATAGGGCAGGTAAATAGATATACATGAAACCTTCAGGCAGAACAGAAGGCTTAAAACTCGCATAACTTTAACACCCCTGGTCACACAAGATGAGTTATAAGTAAGCATGCCCAGTGTTGTGTATCCGATAGTTTCTATGCAAAGTTCTCTGCCAGCAAAGAAGTCATCATGACAATACGTCTTGTCGATGACCTGTGGAATTAGTAATCTACTCGAAGATACTGTTGGGTGCATATCACCGCTAATCCTGCACATTATCAAACCCAAGACCCCAGGTTTGTAAATGCAAGAGATCACGCCCACCTAGTTCACAGGCAAATAGACCATGCCAGCAGCAAGTGATGATATGGACAGCTTTCGTGAATGCGAAAGACAGAATATATGTCAGCTATGGTGTGACTTGATTGGTATCAGCACGTCTTCCCTGGTGGATATCCATCATTTCCAAATCAACAGTTTCCTTGGGAGCCTCATAGGTGTAGTTGGTTGATTGCTGTATGGCAGTGCTGCTCAATTACCACAGGAAGGATCCGATAATATCGTCTCTATCGTCGGTTTCACTCTAATCTTTTTGACACGCATGTGCAATACCACCAATACAACAATGATAATCACCATCACTATTATGACACCTGGTCCCGTACTAAACACCAGGTTTTTGTGCATTCTACACAGGGGAGGCTGGGTATTTGGGCGAAGATTTGAAAATGCACCTTTTAACTCCATAACTATTGTGCCAGAAAAATCAGTTTATCAAATGATCATTGAAAAATTCCAAATGTCTGTCGATTGAAACATTGAAGAAGCCTGCAGCTTCTTATGCTGTATTTAGTAGAGGAAGCTTCATATGCAGCCAGCAATTGGCAGTAGAAGTCACAGCCTGACAGCATAATTCTAAAGTAACCAAGGGAACTGTTTTTTTTCACTGTATATTGCAAGTGTTTTCGTTTGCTTTTCTTCGACAAATTACACTGCAATGAAAGTCAAATGGTGTAGTGATTACCCACTTATTGGCACTTAAATAAAAAGCCTTTGGGGTTTTAGAACCTGGAATGGTTTGTCTTGTGTCTTGGGCATGCCTCAGCAACCCTCTTACGACCTTTGTTCCACAAAGCAATTATGTATGATTCTGGATTGGTTTACTTTGTATAGGACATGACTGGGCCTAAGCAGAAGACACAAGGGCGAAATATCGGTCATCCTTATACTTTAAAAAGAATTAAAATAAATGGTGGTGCCAAGTCTACAAAGTTGAAATGCAGGTCATTGAAAAACTGTTGAATTTGCGTTGTTACGTTTGCCAATTGCTTAAGTGCTCTTCTATGTTCATACACACCTACATAAGCTTTGTTCCGAAGCGTCATGCTGTGCTCAAACAAATGTAACACACCTGTTTGTGAAGTCTGTAATGAAATCAATGCTTGTTTAACTTTACGCACATCTGAAAATATAGTCAAGCAACGAATATATCCCATGCGCTTTCCCAATAGGTTCATTAAACCAAATTTGCCTCATTTAAATTTGAACTGCTGAGTTCAGGAGAAATAGTGTGGTCGTTTCCATTTATTTGTAACAACACTTCCAATGATTGCCCTGACCTATATATACTTCTATACTGATGTAGAAAACTTTAGTCTTCTGCCTGAATGAGAAACTCAGAGCTACTTGCTAAAATAGCAAATTGTTTACGATATGCCTTAGAAGCAACAATCATTTTTGCTGTTCTGTGTCAACTCTTGAATAATATAGTGAAAGTCTAAAATTTCTTGATACATTTGATTCAAGTGTTACTTGTAGGATTTTAAAACAACCGGGAAAGTCACCATCCATGAACCATAAGTTGCATATATATCTGCCACTTGAGTTAGATAAAGACCAGTTTCGCCAAATCCAGTTTCTGAACCAAGCAAACACACAACGAGCCAAACTTTACATCACCTGGTGGCTTTCTCTGTGACAAGGAGGGCTCTATATGAAGCAAATTATAGAAATCGAGGCTGTGCATTGGGTAAATAATCCACGCGGCACTATAATTTGCTTCAAACATTTTATCCATTACAATCAATTAATTTTTACGATATATGAAGAAGTTCTGCAAATTTTGATGATATGAATAGTGTTTCGGTTCGATTTTCCAAAAATTATTGTCTAACCATACAAAAGTTGTTATTTGCAGTCATATAGTCCCTGAATGGCATAACCTAGATTGGAAGGTGTAAACAAAGCTGCGTGGTCTGACCACTATGAAATATAAGACAAACTAGAGGGCTGCATGAACAAACCATGTTCAATTGACCTAAGCTTGTCCTGTGTTGAGATTTGGCTGAGTGCATATGACATTTGGAAGTATTTCTAAGACAGACAACTGATCCTCCTAAAAGCGCAGCCTGACTGACAAGTCAGCTGAGCTAAAATTGCAGCGCCACGTGGTGCACATATTAAGAGCTAGAAGACCCTAGCAGTGTTCCTGTCTGATATCAAAGCAATTAGGTGAGTGGAAAAGAAGCCAAAAAGAACAAAGGCATTCATAAAAATGACTGAAGCGTGACCATTTGAACAATCTTGGCAGAGACACCCCCCCCAGGGTACATTACTACCACCTTTGAAGACAATCTGGATGACAGTTTTGGAGCAGTAGTCAAAAATGTGAATAAGCTTTAGAATGCCTCTTCAATTGCATAGTTATCAACAAAAAAGGTGCATTTACAGATATGTACCCAACTTGAGAGAAAAAAAAAAAGAAAAAAATGTTAAAAATCAGGAATCCTCGGCAGTGCCTCTTAGTGAAAAACTTTTTATGACCCTTTTAAAAGCAACATTTCCACCAAGTTATAGCTTAATCTTATTGGTGGTTCTGGAGAAAAAGGAGAATGTAGCAAAAACACACACACACAAATCATAAATGATGAGAAAAAATTGCAGCGCTGCCAGGTGAACAATTCAAGAGCTAGGAGAAGAGTCCCTAGGAGTGTTCCTGTGTGATATCAAAGCAATTGAGTGAGCGGTTTTGTAAAAGATTTTTTTTACGATTTGCAGCCCCCCCCCCCCCCCCTTTACCATAACAATTTCATAAAAAAAAAAATCACTGGACCGCAGCCATTTGAATGGAGTTGCTAGATACCCACTCAAGGTACATTGCTAAACAGTTTGATGTGAATCTGACTGAAGGTTTTGGAGCAGAAGTTGAAAATGTAATTGTGAGCAGACACACGGACGATGGAAGAGAGACAATGGACTACTCATCCTCCTAAAAGCTCAGCCTGACTAGTCAGTCAGCTGAGCTAAAAAAACAAAGAGAGACAAAATAAGCTAGCGTGGACACATGCATAGTGTGTTGGCTTGTGGAGCAGGAGGTGACCGGATCAATTCTACCAACTGACTTCTTCTATTTTCAATAGGGAAGGGCAGTTTCTTAAGTTTCCAGAAACCTCCACTACACTGCGCGAGTCATCGCTTTCATCCGGGTACACGCCTGCGGGTGAACATTGGTCTCGGCGGATTTGCAAACACTGTGATAACATTGTACGTATCGGCAATCAGAGTGCCAAAAATGTTCCTTTTCACGCAATATCTGCTAATAAATTTTACACACACGAAAGATAAGATTGTATTATAGCAGAGCATGAATGCATTTGTTCGTATGTTGTGTATAAAAAGTGAAAAATCCATTTGAAAAGGAGAATGTAGCAAAAACACACACACAGACAAATCATAAATGATGAGAAAAATTGCAGCGCTACCAGGTGAACAATTCAAGAACTAGGAGAAGAGTCCCTAGGAGTGTTCCTGTGTGATATCAAAGCAATTGAGTGAGCGGTTTTGTAAAAGATTTTTTTACGATTTGCAGCCCCCCCCATACCATAACAATTTCATAAAAAAAAATCACTGGAGCGCAGCCATTTGAATGGAGTTGCTAGATACCCACTCAAGGTACATTGCTAAACAGTTTGATGTGAATCTGACTGAAGGTTTTGGAGCAGAAGTTGAAAATGTAATTGTGAGCAGACACACGGACGATGGAAGAGAGACAATGGACTACTCATCCTCCTAAAAGCTCAGCCTGACTAGTCAGTCAGCTGAGCTAAAAAAACAAAGAGAGACAAAATAAGCTAGCGTGGACACATGCATAGTGTGTTGGCTTGTGGAGCAGGAGGTGACCGGATCAATTCTACCAACTGACTTCTTCTATTTTCAATAGGGAAGGGCAGTTTCTTAAGTTTCCAGAAACCTCCACTACACTGCGCGAGTCATCGCTTTCATCCGGGTACACGCCTGCGGGTGAACATTGGTCTCGGCGGATTTGCAAACACTGTGATAACATTGTACGTATCGGCAATCAGAGTGCCAAAAATGTTCCTTTTCACGCAATATCTGCTAATAAATTTTACACACACGAAAGATAAGATTGTATTATAGCAGAGCATGAATGCATTTGTTCGTATGTTGTGTTAAAAAAGTGAAAAATCCATTTGAACCGCGGTGACCGGGAACCGCATTCTGCTTTTTACATTCCTGCTGGCGCCACTCGACTATGTGAATGGTCGAAAGAAATACAACAATAAAGAAAATTCTTTGACAGGTATTAAGATAATGCAATGTTAACATATAACAAATTATCGACATAGCACATAATCTGGACACAACAGCATCAGGATTTCGTAAGACTCCTGTAGCAAATATTTAATGTGACCCGGTTCATCGCGGGCGATAATGGAGGATCGAGTAGGATAAAACAACATTGTTCATCGCGTTTTAAGAACAGTATTTCCAACCTGCCAAAGTAAAAATCCGGGAGATAGAAAGTAAAATTAAGGGAGATTCATAAATTAATATGAAATATAAAAGGGAAATATTGATGAATTTCCAGGAGGTGACTCACAATTGTCAAAAATCCACACTTTTTTAAGAATTTTAAGCATAAAATTCCGGGAGTCTCCCTGGTAATTCGGGAGGGTTAGCAACACTGTAAGAAGTCGATTGTATTTTATTTGCCGGGTGTGTTGTCATTGTGGCAAAAATAAAGACAAGTCGACAACCTCATCAGAATATGTTATTGTAGATGAATTCCCAAGTTTTACAGTGTTACTGTATGTGTGTGGGTACGTGTGTGTGTGGGGGGGGGGGGGGTCGGCAGGTATCATTAAAAGTTAAATTAAAATTAAAATCAAATGTGATTAACTCCACAACAATGTGTAGGCCTATTGCGTTGATTCCTTGATTGCATTACTTTCTACAAAAATTACTTATTGATGATAACATTATCATGATTATTAGTTACACTTGGTAATTTCACTCGCCAAGAAAAACGCTCAGTTTGCACCATGCGTTAACACATCATAGTATGCGACGCTGCTCAGGTTGACCCGCTATTGAATACCCGGATGAAAGCTGTCCGCAGTGCCACATGGCGGTCAATGAGAGTACGTAAAGTTATTGCTCTACCATATTGAATAGCAATTTGTCAATGTTAAAGTTGTATATTATACTTAATTGTTCTAAGAACAATTATCATCTGACGTCTGAAAAAGTTTTGAGTGCCTTTAGTTGTGTTTTGTATATATATATATATATATATATATATATATATATATATATATATATATATATATATATATATATATCAATCACTGTATTGCCATGCTCCCAAACCGACCTAGGCATGCGGGTGCACTGAATGGAGGCCAGAGCATTGAACACTTCTTGAAAATATGCCAGTCAATCTTGTGTGATTTGCAGTGCCTGTCCAAAAAAAAAAAAAAAAAAAAAAAAAAACCAACTCAGCACTGCGAAATGGTAGCTTTAATGGCGCAAAAATTGTTCCCTGAAACAAATAGTAATATTGTCTGCTTTGACCAAAAATATTTTACATAGCTGCCTCAGGGACATGCCGCCACACACGGGGATTCACCTAGGGATCTGCAACATTGAAAAAGCTCCGGGAAAAGAGATTAAATATTATCCTTTAAAAGATGAAAATAATTCTGAATGTTGGGAATGAAGGTGGAATTAGAGAATACGATAAACGTTTTAGACTTAGCCATGCTGAGATAATTATAACAACAATGTTTCGCCCTGCAGTTTTGTAATTAAGGGTCACATCACTTCATGCAGCTGCAGAATGTAGGGTAGGTTCGAGAGCTACAAGGCAGATCAGAGTCCCTACCCCGCTTACCCTCTAGGCCAGGTGCATGGTCACAGAATATCCTAATCTGTAAAACCTCATATGTTATCTTGCAGTACCAAAAACATTAGCTCATGAAGTTCACACAGTGATATATGAAGTTTAAGTCGCAAATCCATGACTGTTTTCTGAGATTGGCCATCTTGGTATGATCTTTGGTAACTGCATGAAAGCCATGTTGTGAGTGGTTGGTGTATCCATATGACCAATTAAGCAGTAAATTACAAAACTGTGCGCCTTTTTAATTATTGAACGAAGCAACTGCAATACCCAGAGTTATCACATCAAAACTCAAATTATCATCAGCACTGAAGCATTTATAGAACAATTCTTTTGTGATACTACAAAACCCTCGGGTTTGCAAATTTGTTAACAAAACAACTGCAAAACCTTGGCTTATGATGGAAAATCTAAGAGTTTTGAACAAAACTGTTAGTTTTGTTAAACTATTGGAAAGCAAAGCAAAACCCGGAATTTTGAGCAGAAATTGATGGGTTTTGATAAAAAGTTGGGCTTTGCACACAAAACCCAAGTCTGGTCCACAAAACCCTGGGGTTTATGGCAAAACATTTGGAATTGCAAGCAAAACTCAGGGTATTGTTACAAAACTCACGGTTTTATGCACAATACTGTAGGTTTTGTATTACAAAACCCTAATTTTTGTATTACAGAAGCATGCTTTTTATATCACAAAACCCGTTTTTTTTTAATAATTGAACAGTCCAACTTCCATGCACATCAGACTCAAATAACTCAAAACAAAATGATAGTCATTGGCTGTTTGCATTATGACAGCACCAATTTGCAAAACAACTCAAAAGCAACCACAAAAATACCTTTCACTATCCTTACTGATTAGTCAGATTCATTTACAGTTACGAGCCCAACCTTAATTGTATTTGTTCTTGCCTTATAAACAGGTTCAACACATAATATAGGCTCAAACAGGCTCAAACTGTCTCTGTCTAAGGTTAGACGGCCTGGATGCTGCCAGCTGTGGCTGCAAGTAATAAGGAGAACCATGAGTTTGTGAGGCTCCTATTGTGTTCCCAGACAGTTGGGTATGAGCAAAAGTTTCATCCTGCATGTCAATTCCTTCACGGTTTACTGCAGAGCTTTCCCTTTGTTCAGTTTCAAAAGCATTCACTGCACTGCTTGTGCTAGGCTGTCGCTCGAAACTGCTGTCAAATTCTTGAGGCTCTGTATTGACATTAAGCATTTTGTGCTAATTTTGCCTCCCTCATGGGCTGTGCCATATTTGGATGGCCCAGGATGTCTCTATACACAGAAACATGATCTGTCGCCAGATTGTACCACACAACCCCCGGATGGGCCACTCTGACGTTTTTAGCCTGAACTACTTTATTCCTTGTAACTGGGTGGTGTGGACCTGGCTAAGCTTCAAAGAGATCCTGTAGAGGGGTTACCATGGTGAGCCAAATACTTTGTGGACTTCCCAATGATAGAACGGTGGTCCTTAAAACAAACTGGTTCCCCTACTTCAAAACTAAGTTTTTCAGCCTTTTGTTCATAATACTGTTTATTTCTTTGCATGACACCATGCATACCATTCTTAATGTGAATATACGAGTGGCGTAATCCCAGTAGCATTTCTGGAACATTGTCTTCACGTCTACACTTTAATTTAGGGCACATGAGCGTGTCCATTGGGATAACTGGATTTCTAAGATGCACTAAGATATTGGGCGTGTAGAATGATCCTTCTGAGACAGAGGTGCTGTAAGCCATTGTTGCCCCTGAAACATACTTTTCCCTGTTTTTTCTGGTCCCTCCCATTTAATCGCTTAGCAGTTGTGTCATTCATGACACGATGGTATCACTCTATATGATCATTTCCACTTGCTTGGTGAGGAAACTGTGGTAACACAAATAACTTTTAATTTCTGCATTATATACTGTATCACACTTTTAACGTACGCTGCCCCCATGTCAGACAATAATGTAAAAGCTTCAAGGAGTGCCTTTGCAACTGTGACTGCTGATTTATGGACAACTTAATAGACTGCTGATCACCTGCTTAAATGATCAAACAGTGTTATAATATACTACTTTTTACTACCCCTTCCAGGGAAGGGCCCACAAGTGTCAATAGCAACTGCCTGAAATGGTCCATCAGGTGATGGTGCATCTTGCATTCCATAAGTGTTCCTTCTAAGTTGTCTACAATTGCAAAGATGGCATTTGTGAACATAGTTGTCGACATTTTTATATTTGTACTTAAACCAGTATCTTTTGCAAACGTTGTCACATGTTTCATCATTCCCAACATGCTCCGTCTGGTCATGATAACATTACAGCACTGATGGTACCGGAATTGCAGGAAATACAAGTTGCAAGCAAGGGTGAAGATTCAAGCGTGCCACATCATGCTAAATGATCTCATCAACCCTTATCAATACTAAATTCCGTACTCTATTGACTACCTTCACTCTTTTCCTGTAAATCAGTCATAATTTTGTCAGATGTTTTGCTACCAACTTCAACCCAATTATTTTCTCATTGGTTGGCAGTGTTTAAAGTGCCTCCAACATTTTCAGTGAGTCCTTTAAATGGGGACCCCCTTGTACACCCTCAGCTGTATCGCTGGCCGTGGATTCGAAGCAATTGTGCTAAACTTCATCTGTATTTATGAAACCAAATTTCCTTGAAGTTTCTTCACCATCATTTGTTTGCATGGGGATTTCTGGATGGCTAGACTCAGCTCTGTTTATTAGGTGGCTGGGGCAAATTAGATTTAGTAAGTGACACTTAAAGATACTCTGTGGAGCCATCACATTCATTTAAGGTTATGGCTAAACGTTCAAAGCCAACAATCCCCCAAAATGCTTCAATAAATCAAAAGTTCAACTTAACTTTCAGTGATAAATTCCGTAACTTACCAAGGATTTTTGCAATTCGAAAAATACATTAAAACCCATATAAATTCCGTTCTATTGCTGGATCTAAGGTCTGTTCTACATAAAAATTATCAGTTCTGCTAGTTAAAGGGTTAGAAAAGGTACAGGAATTGAGGTTAAATTACTATAAAAGAATTGAATCAAAGTCAGGAGTTAATATGTTTTGGATATTAAAGAATTCTGTAAGTGTACTTGACACTTTACGAACAAATAACGTTTCACCTAACAGGCGCATATCGTCTTGGGATTTTTCTACTCTCTATACTACAATACCTCATGCAGATTTGAAACGTAGCATCGGAACATTGGTTTTTTACGCTCTTGAGAAAAATAAATTTCAGAAAATTATAATTGGTGATAAACATGATTTCTTTGATGATTCTGCAAATAATGGTCAACATGCATTTGACTATGATGAGTTTAGAAAACTGTTTGAATATTTGATAGATAATATTTAGATACGTTTTGGTGATAATGTGTTTAGACAAGTCATTGGAATTCCCATGCGTACAAATTGTGCACCACTTTTGGCTAATCTCTATTCATTTTATTACAAGAACAATTTTGTAAAGAAAATGGCAGAAGATAAAAACTACCATTCCAGATCATTTAAATTAACCTTCAGATATAGAGATGATTTCCTAAGTGTCAGCAACATTGAAAGAATCACATTACATCAATTTATCCTAATGACCTGAAACTAAAAGAAACAGCTGAATCGAACAAAACATGCTCATTTTTAGATCTACTCTCATTCAATGATGGTGGCGTATTAAAATCATAAATGTATGATAAAAGAGATCATTTCAATTTTGATATAGTTAATTATCATATGTGAGTAGTAACATTCCTATTAATTCTGCTTATGGTGTCTATGTCTCAAAACTATTTGCTTTCACAGGTAACTGTACTGAGTTTAAAAATTTTTCTTATAGACATAAATCACTTTTTATCAGGAATTTTCTTAAATAAGATTAGAAATGTTTTTTTTTCTGAACTGTGAAGATAAATATAAATACGTTCCACATAAATTTTATGTTGATTTCTATGTTACATATTAATAAGGAATTTTCTGAGTGTCAGTAAAACACTACAAATATGTTTTGGCATAGCAATGTTGAGGATGAGATTGTTTTACCTTGAGTTTGCTCAACTTTCCTATACCGGAGCACTAAATGTATTATAAATTACAAGTGTTAAATTGAAAAAGGACCATCTAAGTTCCCAGGCATCATGTTGAATGATGCAGGCCTTCTATTTTCTCATCCTTTTGAAGATATTGACAAAATTGAAAGAATAATCACTCAGCTGAAATAGTCATATTTTTATAACGAATTTTAGGCCTATTCTGCTGTATTTTACATTGAGAACACACCATGGAAGAACTTGACCATGTTTCATAATAAACATGATACCAGTATCAAATTTGGTTGTCCTCTGTACATGTTGAGACCTTGTGTTGGTGTTTAAATTCAAATTTTGAAATGTTACACAATTCTAATGTGAATGTAGTAGTCTGACTTAAAATTCTTGATATTCTTCCTGTCATTATTTGGATGGTGTTTGTAAACAGTACAATAAAATTAAGGGCTAAATTTGTTTTAGGCCTACTTTAAATGAATGTGGGTGTTTTCCAAAGTGGGAGGAGTGGGATCCTGTAAAACTGGTTGAACCAGCTGCCAATATTTTAATAACCTGATCCAAATCAGGTAGAAGATACCCTCATTCATTTAAATTTCACTACTGTTGGTCATGAATCCTTTTGACGATGAACGCTAGCGATCGTATTATTTCTTAAATGTTACTGGATCTAACATGGTTCAGCTGGTATTCGGTTTGGTCTCATCACTATCATTGAAAACTGTTGTGCGCTTCTCTTCTCATGGAACTGTTATGTATTTTGGTAACAATTTGAACATTCAGGCACTTTCTGGACATATTGTAGTGCAGTAAGTGTCCCAAATGTAGTCGGACTGATGTCGCTCTTTATAATTGTCTGATGAATATGGTCCTCGTTAAAGTCATGTCAGGTTGGCTCAAAGTGTTTGATGTACAGTTGATACATGATTAATTTCAATATAAATGGATAAATTTATACAAATTTGGCTCTCTCTCTCTCTCTCTCTCTCTCTCTCTCTCTCTCTCTCTCTCTCTCTCTCTCTCTCTCTCTCTCTCTCTCTCTCTTCTATTCTTACGATTTCCACCTTTTCATCAGAGGTCAACAGAGAATGACCACAATGATATAACTTTAACAATAACAATATATTAACAATAAAAAAAATCTGTACAAAGAAAGTACATTTAACTCAACTGGTATTTGAACAGTCAAACAGTCTTATGTAAATCCTAATCCCTGGTGAGATAATCCACTGGTAGTGTCCCACAGTTCCAAGTCCTATGACAGTTACCAAATGATGTGGTACAAATTTCCACAGAGGTATGGTTTGGGTCCAATGTGGTACTGAAAGATGTGGTGCTGATCCAATCCCACAGAAGTATGGCCTGGTTCCAATGTGGTACAATAAAACAGTCCACTCAAAGTGTAAATGGGTAGCACCAAATGTACAGGTCCACTCCAGACACTGTCCACACCCCCACAGGTACAAGGTAAACAATGGGTCACAGTCCCAATGGCTTGATGACAACAGATAGCTTCTGTCAGATCCTTCAGAATTGTCTATTATTCTCTCCTCCTTCCTGTTCTCCTGTTTCAGTCAGGAAATATCTGGTTTATATGGATACAGAGAAATATCACCACTGTTCCTGTGTTTTTAAATTAGTCACACATCACAGTGCAGTTTAAGAACTGCTTTGATGACCTCACATGAATGTAGGTCAGTATTCTAGCTTATTCCACCTGTTAACAAATTATAGTCACCCACAAACAGGTGACCTGACACATACCGAATGAATACAGTGGCCGGTCCAAATGAAAACAAAGAGCCATAGACATTTCCCATAACAGTATAAATAATTAGCATCTAGATCAGCTGACTGACAAGTTGACCTTTGTCTCACTATCAATGAAAAAATTTTAAACTGCCACATGGAAAACAGCTATACTTACATTTCCTATTAGGAAATTCAACATGATTTCTCCTAACCCTTTCTCTGATAAATGTAGCATAACTTTACAATAATTAGGACTGTTATACATTTTGACCTTTCTAGGTTTACAGAACCATGAGTTAGATGTAAAGTATGCTTGGCTGACTGATGCTTTAGAATGGCATAATACATGTTCAGAATTCTAAATTATTTCTTTTATAAATGACTAATTAGATGACTGGTGGGATTCTATGCTTTCTTGAACATTTAAATTTCGTTCCAAAAATACTTCTGAAACCATACTTGAAGTGTGACAGCTATGCTTACAATTTTGTCTATTGCAATGCAATTTGACTACTGTTCTTGCAATTTTTGACTACAATTTTTGTTTTGAGGCTTGATGTCACTTGTTTCTGGCTGATGTTTGACATTTGAAACAATGTCATTGCAAATTTTGAAAATGTATTGCCTTTTCACTACTTTATTTGCGCATTCAAAACCTTTTTTTTTTTGAAATTATCTTAGTTTATCTCCATTAAAACAACATCATGCCTTTGGCAACATATCGAAAACATGTCGAACTGTATAATCATATTGTTTGGATTCTAGTTCATGGTCATTTAAGGCCCAAAGGGCTTTTCTGATGGATTGATGTTGCTGTTTGTGTCACTTTGTGGACTTGTATGGATGATGATCATTGTTGAGACGGTGGTTGCAACTTATACCTTTTAAATGCTGAATTTTATTGATATTTTCAACAAATTAGGAACCTGTGCATGCAAATTGTCTGATGCGCTGCAGATTGTGGTCCATTTGTATGAATTGTACGGTCCTATATGCGAATGAATGATGCACCTGTTCAAGCCAATTTACTGAAATAGGCCTACAATTTCAAACAAAACGTTTTTTATTCCGTCATGTTAAAACTAGACATGTTTTTTTACCCTATGGACCTTCACACATACGTTTTGGACACTTTGGGTACAGGGGAACTATGAATTTATGTGGTTCAGCTATACATACCAAGGAACATTGCCTTTGGTCAGAATTGACTTGGATTTGTTTCATAAGGACTACAGTTTGGATGTGGTAATGACACTGTCTAATTAAACATCTTTGACACATCTTGGTACATGCATCTGTTTGATGGCATCGACTTTCCCTTTTTCAGGAGTGACACCATCTGCACTTGCAACAAGTCACAAGATTTGGATTTTCTGTTTGCCTGTCGACCCTTTCAGCTTCAGGTCATGTCCATGCAACTGATCAAACACTTTACATAAATGTGCTAAGTGTGAGATGCAATCAGGTAAATAGAAAAAATTAAATAATCAACAAATGCTATCATTATGTCACCTAGGCCTTTAGCCACTTGACTTATGATTAGGAAAATCTGTTTGGTGCCATTGACACCCCCATGGATTCCTCCCACTCGTAATGACCTTATGACATATCAAAGCTGCCTTTTCTTTGTCCTTTTCTCTAGTTTTAATTTGAATGAATCCGAGACAGAGATCCCCTGTACTCATCCAATTAGCACAATTAGCACCTTTTCATTTCATTCTTATCGTTTCTATGCAATGCAATTGATAAGAATTTACATGCAACTTTTTGTAATTAATTACAAAATGTAACTGGCCATTTGGGTTTGGTACAAAAAGATACAAAGAGGCCCATGGACTACTTCATCGTCTTATTATGCCAGCTTCTAACATTTTGCGCCTATAGCTGACTAAGTGGCATCTTGTACATCATCCACTGCTGAATGAGTGGGTGCACACATGTGTCATTGAAAAAGACGTCTCTAAGCCTTCACCTAGCTCAAGTATATCCTCTGCAAAAATGTTTGGTATTCATCAAGAAGGGACTGTAATTATCCCTTGTTTCAGGTGCCTAATACTACATTTTGACTTTCAAGTGTGACAGTCCTTTTTTCAAGCCACCTTCTTTCCTAGGGGGTGCATGTGTGTCACATGACATGATGTGAAATTCTGTCCATCAAATTGACTAAGTTGAGTTCCTTTTCTTTTGTGGGCTCGACTATGGCAACTGTTATTGCTTCCTGAGCACTTAATCTCCTACTTGTAATATTGACAATTTCAATGAGCGACCAGGCCATTTTCCCCAACTTTTGCTCCAATCAGAGGGGCCATAACACCAAGTTATTCAAAGAAAAAGGGACTGTATCCAGGTGGTGTCATTAAACATGGCCCACTGATCAGGCCTTTCACTTTTATAGCTAAAGTGGCATGGGAACATGGTGGGTGACTTTGTGTTTTTGTGATATGTACTAAAACAACTTTGAATCATCACTTTTGTGATGCACCAGGCCCATGTGAGCTCCAATTTTGAGTGTTATTCAAAAAATGTCTAACAGGGCCAGTGACTCGGCCAGACAGCCACTACCAAGTGGGGCTGTGAAAGATATCCCACTTATGATTCTTAAAGGAAACTTCCAGGTTGTTGGTCCATCTGGAATCTGGAGTCACCAAGACTTAAGGTTGCAGTCGTTTGCCACAAATGCTGACCCCCCCCCCCTGAAAATTTGCTTCAAGTCAAAAGCCCATCGGGTTTGCCAAAACTTGTTGATAAACTGTTCTTACACAGTTGTGGTGTCGGCAATAGCCCAAACCCTTTATCTTACCATAATTAAACAGGTCCATGGGATTGTGGAGGGTCGGATCAGTAAGTCCATCAGATTGCCATGGTGCCGAATATTGGCAGTGAGTGCAATTAGCTTCCCTATTAATCGTGAGAATTTCGTAATCTTTGCCCTTCTTGAGTGGTATTTCCAATGCTATTAACTCGGTTTCTTTGTCATGCCCTGCATCTTCTCCAAGCATTTATTTACCTTATGGTAGTAATTACAACTTGGCTGCTGTTGGTTATTATTTGTATATTGGTATCAGTGATTTTGATGTGCCTTGGCAACTGGTCTTATTTAAGTGGAAGGTATTACCTCTGGTCCATCTGCAGCCAAAATCTGTGACAATATGGTTGTCATATTTCTTGCAGCACCTTTCAACCTATCTGATCAGTCCCCTTACTGACCCTCTATTGTGCCCAGCTCCATTGGCTCCTTACTATGTCCTTTTACAAGAAAAAACGTTTTATTTGCTTGCTGCTTGTATGTTGCAATTTTTTGGCATCAACTAGCACTTTGGGTCACCTGCTAATACGTTTAAAGGCAACTGCATTTTTCCGGACTGCCTGTTAATAAAATTTATGAGTTGTTGTTGAATCTAGGCATGACTCAGGTCTGTGGTGCTAAAAGCCTCTTTGGCTAATACCTGTATTCTCTCTGCTAAACTCTGAATACGTTCCCCTTGTCTTTGGTTAATTATTCTCAAAGTTTAAATAGCAAGTTGTGTGTTGCTTTCGTCACTGAAACTACTGATGGTCTTGTTTTTGAAAGTTTGCCAGGTCATGGGTGGCTCCTCCCCCAGTAAAGGGGAACCAATTTTTGCTGCTGGCCCTTTTAACGTTTCAAGTGCAAGTACCTTTGGTCTGTAACTATCATTGTTATCTTTTCTGAATTTCTAAGCCACTGCCTTTAGTTTGTATTTGTCAATTTGACATTTGGGAAGAAAATCCCTGCATTCTCATTTCATATCTCAAAGCTTGAAAGTTTGTAGTGCAAACCTATAAGAAAGTAATGCTAGGGTTAACCTGGGGCTCAGGTCCTGCCACCTGCTCATCTGGTAATTGTTGATTTAGTGCTTCTTTTATGTTTGCAACTTTACACTTTTTGTTAATTTTACACTTACTCGTCTTCAATGACTTCTATGGTGTCAAACCCAAAACTACCAGCTCATATGCAAATTGTAAAAATGTCAATATATAAAAAAATCAAATACCCAGGGCAAGAAAGTGTTTAAACAGCGGTAAATACAATTTGCATATGGTAATAATGATTCACCAATGTCACAGTTCACACTTTCTGTAAACATTTTTAAGAGACTCACGCAGATCCGACAAGGCGAACAAAGCAATAAGCAATACTTACAACTTATTTACTCATTTGGTCCAAAATACTGCAAAACAGCACCATATATAACATTTACTGCATAAACCTTTTGTTAAGCACTCACACATAACTGCCTCCACTGAAGCATTCCTTTTTCAAGAACAGGGTTTTGGTCCAATGGATAAGTATGTTTCCCATTTAAGCTAGGTGCGTGGTTCCAAAGGATGCAAGTCTCACCGTTCTGAACATAAAAATATATTTTTGGCATTTCCTCATTGCTGGTGGATTTGAGTCCAGGATTCTGGAAATAAATGCAGACTCAGTACATATAATGGATAACTGTGTTATTATGGCACACTTGCTGCCTCTGATATACCCAACCCTGATGCAAATCCCCAACACAGACAGTTTTGTTAGTTTGAAGTCATGTGAACCTCACATTTCCTATCACCTTAATCAGAAATGTCCAAAAAAGGAAATACAAAACTAGAAATGAGTATGACGTTGGGATAAAAGATAGCAGTTCTAACTAAGTAGTATTGTAATTTGTTCCAACCGGAATTTATGGTTTAGAAATGCAGGAAAGTTTTGGGGTGGGGCCCACCAGAGTGAGTGACAGAACACCTAAGAGCAACAACACTTAATAAATAGTCTTAATGGCTATTATGGCTCATAGCAAAATATCTTGCTATGATCCATAAACAAATATCTTGTCATAGCAACCAATTTGTTAGATACAAACATGAACAAATGAAGTATATTATGCATTTTACAATTTTTGAGCAGAGAGTCTATTATATTAGTACTCTATTGAGCTATAGGGGCTATCTAGGATAAAAGAATATGTTTACAATACAATACAACCTATGACTTTAGATTTAGAGCAGTTAAAAGTCATATTCCATTCAGTAGCAAAATCTTCCATAATATGTAGCATGCAGGCCAGTTTGTCTTCACTTTCAGCCAATGGTGCTATATCGTTTGCATTTAAGAGACCAGGAATTCAGGTATTTCTAAAAGGTATACCAACATTTCTTTCTTGTAACCGATCAATCAAAACGAATATTACAAAGGAGAACAATGTGGGGAACAGGATGCATATCCCAGATTACCACCATTTAGCATCTCTAACCATGAGCACTGGAAAGCACTGAATATAACTTTGTTTTAAACCTTGGCATGAACATCCGTAATGATCGCCTTCCCTGAATCCCGTTTTCTATAGACGTATAAAAGAGTCTTTCTCTCTTTACAGTATCAGAGGCTTTAGATATATCCAAAAATAAAAGTTTTGATTTTTTGTATTTTCCGTAAACTACAAATACCTGATAAACCAATACCTTGTCATCCAATGTTTAGTGCTTCCAATAGGCTCCATGCATTTCCCGTATCATTTGCTCATGACCTGAGAACCTCATAAATTAACCTTCGACAGTCAACCTGAATACTTTGTAAACATTGGATGCGCCAGTAATTCCATAAGAGTTTGGCACATTTTTAAAAAAATTCTTCTTTGTGGATAGGTTTTATGTAGCCCTGAAACCATTAATACGGATACGCTTCTAATGTCACAGACATGTTAAACAAATCAACCTGGGAAGTAATTAAATCTATGCCAGCTGTCTTCAAAAATGCTGTTGACTCCATTGTCTACTCTACAGGTTTTACCATTCTTCAATTTCGAAACTGTTTCCTTAACATTATTCAAATGAATTTCAAGCCTGTAGTATCAGCATTGTGATCTGCAAGCTTATCTACCTTACCTCTTGGAATGTCATTTAGGCAAAAAATTGTCCTTCTCTATTTGAACCATTTTTTTTTTTACAAAATCTACAAGAGGTTCCCTGGTTTGTTTCGGGTTCATTACCGTACATGTACAGTCTTTTGGTTCTACAATTCTTTGTGGATAGTAATTGTTCGTATATAAGCATCTTAACTTCGCCGATACGCCTTTGTGTTTTTTGTTTCCTTCCGCGAATTTTGAATGACAACAGGAATCTTATTTCTCACACTTTTGGCTCGAGCAATTCTTTAATCTTATTAATAAATTGCGAATACCTATGTCCCTGGAGTATTTATTCTTACCTGTGCATTCCTTTTTACTAACAAAGCTGTCCCCGGCCGTCATTAACATATCACGTAGGCTACACCAATCCTCTTTGGCTGTATTGAAAGACTTACAATTCCAATGCGCGAAACCAGAGCTTAGTGTGTCTCAAAACAATGCCCAGCCAGTGGATTCCTTAATGTCCCCTTGAACTCAGTGTGGAGGTTTGTGAATGTCAGCAGACATACCAACATGACTCTGGATAACCACGGCATTGTGGTCAGTCCCAGCATAGTATACAGTTAATTTATCTATTGTTATGCTTTCAATTTCATAAGAAACAAGAGGGCTGTGTGAACAGCCCATGCTCACGTTACTTTGAGATTCATCACACCTGTGGTTGTCTGACTTGGTATAGAATCTAGGTCACACATGCACTTTTTAGTCTATGGAATTGCACTAACATGTGCAACTTCAACACATACTTTTTACATAAGAAATATTTGAAGAATCAAAGCACCATCTTTTGAACAAATTAAAGTCTCAGGGTCCCCCGAAGTCTTAAAAGCAATTTCAAAGCAATTGGCCAAGGTTTTGGAGAGGACTTTTTTTTTAAGTTTGGGCAAGAAAACACACACACACACACACACAAAAATGAACAATAATCATAAAAAGCCAAAAATCACTGGACTGTAACCATTTAATTAAACGTGTTATATACCTACCCAAAGTACACTCACATCAAATTTGAGGTAAATCTGGCTTGTGGTTTTGGAGAAGAAGTCAAAAAATGTGTATTGTATACATCGAAAGATGGACAACAGATGACGGCCGCCTAGTAATAAACTTTCGTGCCCGCTTGTCTTCACAGTTGCTCCATTATCAACAAGCTTAGCATTGTGATTTGCGCTACTTTCACTATCTGTACCGTCATTTGGAAATTGAACCAAACACGCCATCAAGGGTTTTCGAATTACTTTGCATTTTAACTGACACTCATAAATGTTCAAAACCTATCCTGCTTTAATTTTATAACATTTTCATCACAAATATGAACATTTGAATGAATTGAAAAACCAAGGCCCCCTTAATGATTTCTGTACCCTTCAATTTGGCCTTACATACCCATTGGTAATTGGGTAGTTTATTTAATGCAAAACCATCATCAAGGTGGAACGTTTCCTTCATATTATACAACTGTAATTTTACTTTTTTGAAAAACTTCAAATTCCATTTTGGTTAGAAACACCTAGGTTTCCACGTTTGGAAAGTACAATTGAAGACAAGCTTTGGCCCTTTTTTATCATTTCTGATATGCTTGCTTGGACCGCCATTGCGTTGAAGATGTTTTTTAACTAGCACTGTGACCTCAAAGCTGTGTCCACTTTCAACCACCTATTCAGGTTTACAGTACTTAATTTTGTGCCCTTTTCGGCCACACCCCTACTACCGCTACTAGTACTACTACTACTACTACTACTACTACTACTACTACTACTACTACTACTACTACTACTACCACCACCACCACCACCACTACTACTACTACTACTACCACTACTACTACTACTACTACTACTACTACTAGTTGTGGTAGTTGACATTATTGGTCAAACATAATACAAAAGTGGCATGGATATCACAAGATCACAATTACAATATAATTTTAAGACTAAAAGATATGAAAGTCATTTTATGATGCACTAGCGTCATTTAAAAAAAAAAAACACAAAAAAAGCCCTAAGTGCATCATGAAGAACATTAAAGTCAGATATATCATTTGCCTCAATTATGCAGTCCGAGAATATAAGCTCCTTGCCATACTTTTTCCGGATGTCATGGCCAAGACGACAAACCTGAACCACAAGGGATTCATTCTATGCAATCACCATCGGACAGTGGCACACTCCTTGATCTCGAGGGGTGCAAGACCATCTCCCTGTGTCTCTCTTTACATGTAACCTTAGCCCCGCGTCTGCGTGTTTGTTTGTTTGTTTTTGTTTTTGTTTTCTTTTATGAGGCTGCGAGCCTCACAACAAAACAGATCACCTCTTTCTTGACTTGTTGGAGGGCGTGGGATATCGCCCCATTGTATTTGTATGCTTGTTTTTTATTGTGGTTGTATTTTGTTGTTCACCTTGTTACCAACGCAGTCTGTTGTGCGTTTAAACTGGTCAAACAGTACAGAAAAACATGATAATGAAACATAATATATGGCACTAAAGGTACAGCGCACTTAAGTTATGTTGCTCTGAAAGTAACACCACACTTAAGGAGGGGCGTCAGGTTAAATGCATTCAAACTTTTTTTGCCGTTTACATACATTTTGTATTAGGGATATTGCAGATTCATATGCTGAATCCATTTCCCGCTAATTTTATCTATAAACTGTATTTTAAGTCAAGAAGTTGGTCAGCATCGGTTTGTTTTGAAATGGCTTTTGGAGTTTACCTTGGTTCTACCGCTAAGCTCCGCCGATGGAAAGATCCGACACACCTCATTTTCATACTTGAAACCAGGTTGCATTGTGCATATGCCCAGCTTTAACCACGACATGGCGGCAAGTGTAAACAACTCTTTGCAGGTGCAGAGACCAGAAATTTTAAAGTTACTGAGCGATAAGGACGTTACTTGAGAACCAAAATGACTAAAAGTAAGGAAATATGAGAGGACTGTCAAAGAAATACGACAGGAACTAATAGATGTGCGGAGACGAAAATCATTGACTTCATCTATGAGTGCGGGTAAGTGTTGTCTCTCAGTGTCCCTCAAGGTAGATGTAGTCCGTAGCTGTAGACTTTAGACGGTAGATCTGGAGTTGTTTTTTTCATTGCATAACAATTTGTCTTGTCTACATTTAAAACTACGATGATGATGCTGCAAGAGAACACTTGTGTGCTACAATTTTATCACAGTATCATCATTTTCCTGTCGTAGGCTCCCTATCATTGCATTTTCCAGTCAAAGGTCACACCCAACAACCACAGGCGATAATACGTGTTTAAGGCGGATTTTCAGTATCTGGTTTGTTTTGATAACTCAGCTGGCTCTTATAAAATGAACCAAGATGCACGTAACACGGCTCTGTCTTCCAGTTTTGCTTGTAGTTTTCGTGCAAAGTTTAGAATGGACTGTGGTCTTAAAAATGGAAAGGAAAACGAGAGAAACAAATAATCCATTTCGTTCTGGTATGCTTTCACTTCAGGTACGAGGGACAAGCTTTAACCAAATCTGTGGAGATGGCAGTGGTAACCATAGGGAGCAAGAGCAATGCCAGCCAGCAAAGAATCCGCTTCTTGCAGTACAACTGTTGAACGAGGAGACTCAAGGTATGCTCACTAGATTAACTATTAAGTATTTATTTTGCAAATCACTGATTGATTGAAGATGTGTATTGTAGTATTAATAGCTGCCTTGCCTAGTATAATAACACATTGACAATATACATGCACAATGTGCCAGAAAACCTGACCAGGCTGCAGCTGGTTTCCTTGACTGCAATACTAATGACTTTCATTCTTTTCTGACTTGCCCTACAAATTTTACTGTTAATATCCAAAGATTATTAGAAAGTTTGGCTGCAATAATTTAACAGATTTTAAACTTTACTGTTTTGCTACTTAATTTTTATCTTTTGGCACCATTCTGTTTTAATATTCACTTTCAGACATTTTAGGCTTACATGTTTTGTGTCAGGTTTAACCCCAAGGGACTATCAGTAGCAAGAAGCAGCCGACGACAGTTAGACGTTTGCCTAACTGTACTGAGAATCGAGTTAAAAAAGTATTTTTTGATAACATGTTTTTCATTTAAATACTAATGCCTTTCATTCTTTTTCTGACATGCTTCAATAAACATTTACTCAATATGAATAAAATTTCTCATGTTTGACAATATTTAACCAAAGTCACAAACCTGATCCATTACGTTGAAACATTGACTCAGGGTGAGAAGCGAAATAGAGCTTTATGTATGGAGACTTTCAAAGTGAGGAGTAGGTGTCATCATGGGGTTTGGTTTGCATTTCTGGTGCAGGATGTACATTGTTGCAGTACTTTTTAGGATTTCCCTTGGTTTGTACAGGTGGTCTAGCTGCAACTGTTTATTTTACAATCACTGGGACTGAATATGATGCCCCAATTGTTTCTACTTCAGTTACACACTGGCAGGTGGTTTAACTAAGATCAGCTATCCAGCTAGAAAGGGTACATACAGGTTCAGTTAGTAAGTCACATTGTTCTTATCTGAACTTGTACTATACTAATTTAGCAATTATGTTTGGTTTGACAGGTATTCTTCTTTCATAATGAAGGTCTGCATTTATAAGCAAAACTTCATGTATTTAGCTAATCCATCATTTACCACATTCATATTTATTCATTAATATATAATATTTGTCTTTGCTGAATATTTAGCTTACACAAGGAACCGCAACTCAAAGAGACATGTACAGGTAAAGGCTCCGAAACATGTTCTGAGTAGCTACACACAGAAGACCCTTTAATTTATTTGGGCTAATACAGCATATGTCAAAACTTGCACACTATGGACAAAAGTACTTTTATATGTATATAGTTTAGACAATGACAGGTTAGTTTATGGAGAGCAAAGAGTTTAGACTGCGGAATAGGGTAATGACTACTAGGAAGTGGTTCTCGACAAAAAGACACAAATAAAATTCTCACTTGTCTATTTATCACATCATCTTTTCACTTATCATGCAGGAATTGTAAATTATATTATATTAGAATATCTTGGAGAAACCAAGGTCAAGACAGAGCTGCTGTCTTGAGTTTACATGTTCTGTAAGTTTATACACACACTGCATGAGGCTCTTAGTAATATACGTCTGCCTTTGGTCCAGGATTTAGTACTTTGCAGTTCATACATTTACTGTTTTTTTTTTTTTGTAGATTAAGGAAGTCGGACGACAGGGATACCATTATACTTTCCTACCTGCAGTGTGAGGATACCTGAGGACCTTGCTGCCCCATCAAGTCAAGGGAGAGTTGCTCGACAGTGCCTATATTGTGAAACTAGCAGACTTTTGCAGTGCCATGTGTATTGCCAAGACCTAGCACGTGACTGGACTCCTACTGCTATATTGAGTCTGATGAGGATGTGACACCACACGTTCCTTTTTTCTGCGTACATGTACATTGTAAATAAATTGTTAATTCTAGATGAGTGTTTCCTGTACCTTCTTACACCCCCCTCCCCCCAAAAAGATTGTTGAAATTTGCTGGGACAATATCAAATGGAGCATATTTTCAAAGTTTCTGAAGTGAGGCCGTGTTCATGGATTAACTGTAAACTATTTTTTTTTGTGTTGTTTTTTTACATTATCGCATAATAAGCCATCAAAAGACCTTGAACCAAAACTGCCAATGATATGGCTAAAACAGTAAAACAAACTTACCCAATCTACAGTACACAAGGTAATGTCAATTTACCCTTTGTTCACTGCATGCATTCAATCCACATTAGCAATGGCAATCCTGAAGGGTGCCATTATTTTCCTTTTATACAACATCCAATATTTATTAAAATGCAGGCAAAAATACAGCTTCCCATTTGCTTTGGTAAAAAGAATTTGTTTAAAAAAACTTTCAAGGGCATATTCTAAGAAACTGATTTTTTTTAAAGGCCAGACTGACCATTTCTCTGCCTTCTTTGTCAAATTCATTCCTCCATCCAGTAAGCATCAAGTAGTAAAGCAGGGTTCCCTCCAAAGGGCAAAAGTGTTTCTTTTGAGATGACCATATTTATGTCAGTGTTCCAAAAAAGGCCAGTATGATTGGACAAGTCAAGCTGCTACTGTACCTGTCCACATTTAACATACATGTAAGTTGCAACAAGTCTTACTTCGCCAAAAGTGCCAGTCCGTGGACAGGTGAAAGTTTTGCTAACACCAGTTACATAACTTCCAACCATTGAGACTTTTCATATTTGCACAAAATTGTATGAGATTTAATAAAAATCAGCATGTATTTTGATAGTATAACAAATTTGATTATCAGTATAAAGATACATTTTGATTTTTTTATTGTTACTCATTATAATTCACCAAACATATTATGATTTCATATACTTTGATGTTAGCAGTTACCGGTCTCATTAGAGAATTATGCCATATTACAATGGGATCTCTGACCATTTCAGCACATCCTGTATTATGTGTGTGTAATTAAATACTTAAACAAATTTTATAAAGAAAACTGTGATCACGACATAATTCAATCTCACTCATAATTCATCTACAAATAACTTAGCCAAATCAAAGAAACATTAACATGTGGCTAATGGCACCAGCGGTCCTCGACATTGGCTTTACAGGTTGCATATACAAAGCTCAATGGTTCCATAATCAATTTTGGTGCTGCAACATTCATAGCCGGGTGGAAAAGTTACAGGTATCAACTGAATTTAATGAAAACTGTTTCAGCTGGCACATCTAATCACTTGCTCATGAATTGAAGAAAATAGTCTGTCCCATGAGAGTCCTTTGATGGGGAGGCATTTATATATATATATATATATATATATATATATATATATATATATATATATATATATATATATATATATATATAAACTTTTCTCATGGATCACAGAATGTCCAGAGGCTGGTTGGAAATATCGAAGTTCATGTCCGGGAGGACATCTGGAACAGCCCTCAGTCAAAGTTCATTTTCCATGCTTACAGCCATGTGGCTATTGAATTGTTATTGGGGAAAAGTAACTGAATGTACAAGTATGTGTATACATATCTTTATAATCTTTGTGAAAAAACCCTAGCCATTTTAAAGACCTGTAAGTCTGGTGTGAATTTTAAGTACAGTGCTACCCCCCTCCCCCATTTACATTGTGAAATTATAACCCATTCATTGTCATGGTTAGGAAGGCCACTTAACTGAACATAAGTAACTCGTGTAAATATCACATGGTAAATGCAGCATCCGCATTCAAATGGGGCAAATCAAATTTTCAATTACTTTATTGTGTCTCTTCATTGGCTTCTTGCATGTGCCACATGCTGGAGTTCTTAGTTTTGTTTCTTTCACAGAGGGTACTACAAGAAACTGTCCACTAGAATAATGTTCACCCTCCTTATGTTTGAAGGCAACCAACTGTTCTTACCTACTAGCATGTGATTTTCTCATTTTGTCAGTTCTTGCAATGTAGTTGTCATTTCTTATTCTTTTACTGTGTGTTGCCTTCAGAGCCTCAGTGAACCTAGTGTGTGGCAGATCCAATGCTTCGTGTAATCTGCGCATGGTCTAATACTTACAAATATTGAACACCATCACTCTATACCAAGTTGGATTTCAAGGGGAGAAATCGACTATTCTTTTGGCACAAACCCCCAATACAATAGTGCAAACTTTCATTATCATTTTTTGTCAAGCCTTTGGAGCAGGATTGCACATAGCTACACATCAGCCAGGCCATTCAAGATTGGAGTCAGTACTTCCACAATTGCATGACAGAGGGGGTTCACTATAGGCATATATATGTCATATTTTGTTAGTTACGTAACACCACATTTAACCTATGTGTCATAACCATACTTGCTTTTGTATTCTTAGATGTACGCATCCGAATATCACTGGTAAGAAGACGCCACCCCTATTATGGAACACT
>CAXHWN010002091.1:0-14000 GCA_964020975.1 Hermodice carunculata | reverse complement strand
GCCATTAGTCTGCCTTGGAGACCCTGCATATACATATATATAGTGTCTATCCTATCCATGTGACCCTTGTCTTCTTTATGTACGTCTTCATTTCCGTACTGCCGTGCGCAGGATTTTAATAAGTTTACTCTACTTCACTGTTTAAGTGAAATGATTTAGATAGTCTTCATATGGCCTCCAATTACATTGGAAAGAATATGTGTTTGAGCCAAAGTGTAGTCGTATTGTATGCACATGATCAAAGTGCAAATATTAAATTTACCCTGTTGGTATGTGTATACGCAAGTACCAATGTGCGTGTTTGGCTGTCTGTCTGTCTGTCTGTCTGTATATATGCATGTATGTATGGTTTTTTCTTTTATTATTCCCATTTACTCGAGAATCAAATACCAAAAGTATCACGTAGAAGGTATCTAATTGCTATTACTGCGATTAAAATTTTATAAATCTATGATAGCGTTCTTTCGAAAAATAATTCCCCACTTACACCAACTGCGAAAGCCCGTTACAAGTTATATGCTGCACATATTGGAATACTTACTGTTCTAATTCAACTGCCAACCTCACTGTGTGCATACAATTGACCCCAACACTACTCGTTTTCATACTTTCTGGCACTCTGAATTTTCCGAAATTTCAATGAAGTGTCCAGAGATGACATTCAATTGTTATTTCGTGCTCCAATCTGAGAAGAAATATGAAATAACTGTTATGTCGCTGTTCGCAACAAAAATCATCATCATCATCATCATCATCATCATCATCATCATCATCATCATCATCATCATCATCATCATCTGTACATGCACAAAAACTGATTAAAATAATGAAAAGTTAACACTTGCATAAGCTAGATAATTGGTACAGCTACTTCATCGGGTACAATTATTGAATAACTTGAACATTGAAATGACATGCAATCCAATGCAAATTATTGAAACGAAACAACTGATCAATAAATAATTGTCCCATAAAACAAGATGCAATGGGAAGTTTGATTAATGCTCATTCATTGTCATGGCAACTCATTTCTCTGTTGCTAAACTTAAGTAAAAGCTACGACATGTGGGGTCAGGCGCCATGTTTTAATGGACACGTGGGTAGTGTTCATTGGTTAATTTTGCGGCATCTGTAATAAGTCATATAACACGCAAGACAACTGTATTGATGAGTGGCCGAGGTTGCTTGCCTTAACAAAGATAATCAATATCATCATATGAATGAAATGCACTGTACCTTATTGCTGCATCTATATACCCATTATGTGATATCTTGCATGATAAGCACACACTGACACAAATGCGCATCACACTAGTTTGCATTCACTGTTCCCTTGCAGGAAACAACACACAAAATTGAAGTGTCAAAACTAGAAAAAAATGACATAAAATTGACAGTTATGACCGGCAATCGACAAGGAGCTGCACCCGTGCGCAACACGTGACGTCAAGAGACCATTCACATCCACCACCGATGGATAAAAAGTAATGCTGAGATACATATGAGCAGTGACCATGACGCTTGATTATGGAAAAATGGAGACAATGAAAAGAAACAAGTGTATTTGACAGAGGTCCCTATTGTAGTGATGAACATATCTGAGGCAGACTTCTTTCATTGTTTATTCAAACACTTTATGAAAAACCGTCCTGGTTTCGACATAAAATTGCAGTGTGTTCCTAGGTTTTTCGTCTCTTTGGGGCACGTACCCAGAGGAATTGGTAAGGGGAAAAAAACAGGATAATTGCTGAAAGGGCACGTTAAAAAGGCGTTAAAAATTTTCCGGCTTATATAATTTTGCATTAGACTTAATATGTTATTCAGGAGCGTTCGTGTGCTGATATGTTCCTGACATATTTAAGTATGCAAAGCGTTGTTTCCTTTGTTGGTCGGGAACGCTGACGATGAGTCACTCACCCCCACTGAAGCGCGTGCGGTCTATTTCATGCACGCGCCGTAGCGAGCATCATTTTCTAACTCGGTCAATCGAACCGCGTGGCTTTTTGACTTGTATCGATTTTAAGTGGAATCACTAATTGAGTCACACGAGTAATAATTTAAGTTGCATGCAATGACTTTATGAATCTAGAAGCAAGAGCTGCCTCCAAGCAAACTCACTCGCTTTGACTACATTCCAGAGAAGAGAATTCTTGTCTTATGTTTGGATGGATCAAGGACTAATCTACTGGCATAATTAGCCATGTGACGGCAGAAAGCTGATACCAATATCTTGATGTACAGAACAAAATTACCATCATCTCGTCTTAAAAAGTGAGTTTTCGATGTATTGGCGTGTCCAAACTTGTGGAGTCTCCGCGGAAGTGCAGTGAACGTATGATTCAAAGCCATTTTTAACAGTGCCATGATCTATCTGGCTGTTGTTTGGAGTGAATGGTTACCCTCGACCTCAATGCACCGGACAGGAGATGAAACTAAGACAACTTTACCCTACGACCTGCGACTGTCCTCAAAGTGGGCGCAACCAAAATTGTGGGAATCGGTCATTTCCGTTCGGAGTCGTTGACACGCAACTTCTGTCCAGCTTTATCTGACTGGGCTGCGAAATCACAGAAAGAGGATAGACCAGGACTTTTTTCATCCGTTTAGGTTTAAAAAATCCTCAAAATGCAGCTTCCTTGTAAGAGCAGTCACTGTGTGTCGCGAACTGCACGCAAGAGTACATGTACACACGCGTTTGGGAACCCTTGCGGCTTGTTGGCTTGAGGAACACCGACGACCTCTACTATGCTTCCTTCAGTCCTAATCAGCCCCTTTATTCTACTTCTACTGTGGCTGAATATCATTATAATTCAGGTGAGGTATCTTTTGTCCATATAAAACCTATAAGTCATGGTCATGACAACAGCTAAACTGTTTGGAGGTAACTCTGTCTTTGTTTTTACGATTCTACCGTCAAGTTCCTCATGCTGGGTCCTCTTTTTTAAACGACAGCATGCCATCTCTAAAATCCCCGATTCTTGATAAAATATTGATCGGTCAAAAGCTTTTTATACGCTCTTTGGGCACATTGTCGAGGAAAGTTGTTAACTCTCCATCAATATTAGCACTCGTAGGGTTAAAGAACTTTGCAATTTTTGCTCCTGTTTGTGCCAATGATATAATTATGTACAACGGAGAGGCAATCCAATGTCTGAGGCGGCCATGTCTTATCAACATAATTAACATATCCCCGCTCAAAATAAGATGAGAGCGACCAGTAATATCAAAGATCGTCGGCTCTCATCCAAAACATTAAATATGGTGCTTTTTCAAAATACATTTTAATGAATATTTTAGCATAGACTTGCTAGGGTAATATGCCTGTAATAACCAACTTTCCTCGGTAGACTCTGGATGCATGGGCCGAGGGAAGCTGTTGACTCTGTAGGGACCACTTATATGACCTTTGAAGGGTTAATTTGTCATTTGTATTTGGCGCACCAACTTACACAAAGTTGAAAGTATTGATCCTGCGCCTTAATATTATGATTAGACAGAGGTGGTTATTTTCTTACATTATTCATCAAACTTGGATAATCTAATTGCCGAGACTTACTATTACCCATTGTCATTTGAACTTTTCAATTTAAGGGATTCCCTTTGAGCTTATTTTCAAACTGACTGGCGCACAATTTCTGCATTTTCTCACAACAAATATCCGACGATATTCCAAACTTACTACGTTATAGTTGTGATGCTTTTCGCAGCTTGACATATACATTACGATTTCCGCCATCTAATTTCCATGTTCCTCTTTACTCTTACTAAAAACCAAAACAACAAACAGAGCAAACAGTTTTTTTTCTGATTTGTTCTATCGTTGTATCGTCTGCCAAATACTCTTGTTATATTAATCGACCTGACATCACAGCTCGAGAGAGCACATATGTCTACATGTTCAGAGCCACTGGTCGATCTGAGTCCATGCAAAGAGTCTGCAGGGAAAAAGTCTACACTCCGTGAAATATATATGGGTGCGAGTGAAAGTATTTTGGTGCCTCTGTGCCTTTGGTGTATGCTCAGTCTATATATATCATGCATACTGTCGTAAATGTGATCTCTTTAGTGTTTATGATGTGCATTAAAATCGAAATATTATTGGCTTTGGTGTATTTTTTTTTTCACGAGAGAAATTTCTATAGGCATGGCGCCTGTTTTCCAATCGTTCAGCCTCACTGTATCACTGTAACTGGGAAACTTCTTGTACAGAAACTCCAGAAAAGGTGGCCACATTGTGGGTGACTCTGCGGAGCGTACATTTAACACTGTTTATTACAGAATGACTTTACTTTCAGTGCAAAAACCTGACTCTTGGTGAAGAAGCAACAGTAATCCATTCCACGCAGCCCTTACGCCCAATTTTTTAGTGGTAGTAATAATGAGGAAATGATCAGTACGAACAATTGAAAACATTCCTCTGTAACCGTCTAAAGTAAAAAAAAATATCTGAAATTTCATGAAAACTGGTGAATGCTCAATAGACATGGGCCAATTTCTTCAAAATACTGTATTTTAGCAATATTACATGTATTTCTTCAAGTACAGAACCGTTTGGTGCCTGATATACGTTCCTGTCTGAGATTCTACGCTATCGTTTAGCAACTTGTCCCTGTCATTGCACATGTACGCAAGCCAAAAAAAAAAAAAAAAAAAGTACCCATGCGAGGTGACACAGATGTGCAAACCATGTGGTGGTGAAAGGGTTTTTTCTCCTTTTATTTGGACATTCAGAGCACCATCCGTTCAGGCATGTGTTATGTTTTTTTTCTTTCGTTTCAAAACCTCTAGCGTGTTTTCTGTGATATTAATGTTGTTTGCTTAGTATAGGAGTAGTTTTGACTAAGGGATCAGTACGTACGTTCTGTGTAATTTCAAGGTTGTGCACTTTTAACCAAAATACGCTCACTGTGCAGATTTCACGTTCGAGATGATCAATGAATCACTGAATTTTCATTGACTATACTGTCGCAAAAATACAAAAATCTGACAAGTGAAACTAGAAAGAATGGCACGGTCAAAAGAAAGCAAATATATCAACAAAAAAAACAAACAAACAAACAAACAAACAAAACAAAACAAAACAAAACAAAACAAAAAACAAACTAACAAACAAACAAAACAAAAAACAAACAAAACAAAACAAAACAAAACAAAAAAAGAACAAAAAAAGAACAAAAAAACAAAAACAAAAAAACACAAAAAACAAAAAACAAAAAAAAAAAAACAACCCAACCCCTCGTAACGCAACTGCACGGACCCCTGGCCACGTCGCAAGCATCGTTACGTCTCTATCGGTTCATGTTCTGAGGATGGCCCGATTGGGTACACATACGGTCCAAAAGGTTTTTACTTGTCTATGTTTTTGTTTGTCCTGAGCGCTTTGTGTGTGTGTGTGTGTGTGTGTGTGTGTGTGTGTGTCACTCCATGTTTTGGCGAGCCTCCCCCCCCCCCCCATTAGTCATCTCGATTTACTGTACAGGGCGGTTTATACTACACTAATAAACCGCCCTGTACAGTGCATCGAGATGACATATAGACTACACTACTATACTTAAAACGCGATCACAATATAAACTTCGTGGGCAGAACCGTTCCGTTTGTTGTAGGCCCAAAATTAGCCCGCTATTCACCCCCGGGATCAGCATCTGAAAGAAATCCTGCTTTGAAGGCAACCCGATCAATATTAGTTGCTTATTGAGTAGTCCAGCACGTTTACAGGAATAATTGAATCTAAATTTCAACTGACGTGTTACGTAAAAAAAGGACTTGCTTAGATATATTAATATTATGAGTATTGTTATATTCATGCAAACGAATTTTTGAAAAGTTGTGCATGCTCCTTTTAAGCAGGCTGCACATATACAGGTTTTAATTTCTGTCATATGGCGGCGCTCTAGTTTATATCAGGACTGATTTATGTCAACGTCTCAAATGGCCATATCAGTGATTATTGATTAGACAGGCAGCACACCCTGGCCAATAGCACCGCACAACTAATGTTCAGTATAAGAAAAGGTTTAATATACATATTAACATCAATTCCAATTATAATGAAGCCTTTGCTAATAAAATGAACAAAATTATTACCCGCCTGGCAGTAAAGAGAGTAACAAAAAGCAAGGTACCGGACACAGGGTTTTTGTCCTGGTTAAAGTTCAAATAAGCTTTATTCGAGGTCGGTTTTCCAGTACAAAAGTGAACACTAATTTGAATCGTTAATAGATGGGTTATTTGTACATTTTATGTGAGGTATAAACTTGACGATGTATGCTTTATTGTGATATATAGGACTGTAATGCTTTCCGTTAAACATATATCTTTCATTGTACTTGTCCTGTGCGTCTTGTACATAGACCATGTGTTGCGTTGTATGTCTGGAGAGCCTCCAGATTAGTAATTTTGTACTACCTAGGCAATCCAGGTAAAATAAATATGTTTATAATAATAACACTAGCTCTGAGAAGCTATTCCACCGACGACGTTGCTATGTGAAAAAGTGTGAAACATAACCGCTGCGGTAAAAACATGCATATATTAAAATAAAGGTAAAATGCTTGACACTTGACTCAATAGAGACAGACATAAAATGAGACACTGCTTTGTTTTCTTTTGCATAGAAGCACCCAATAAGTATGTACCACCAGACCAATGCAGACACAGAGCTTAGGGATGAAAACCTGTTACCCTAACTTTATCATAGTAAAATTATTTTTCGGCTGTCCGGTGGAAATGAGTTAACCGCAGGCACTACAGGTGGCACCTATTGTCAATTGGGCAGCCCCCAACGGCGGCACCACCGACCATAGGGGCCAGTCCGTGCCCTGATCCATGGGCCTGCGAGCAAGTATTGGCCCCCTTGACATTATCACAAGCAGAATATAGAACATTAATTTCAAATTTTGGCTCTGCCGTAGAGGCAAACTAACAGCAGGCACTGCACGACCCTGCAATGGTGGAAGATAAATGAGGTAAAATGAACCTGGTGTCAGGAGCAGCCCCCACTGGGGGCAACACCGATCAAAGGGGCCAGTTCGAGCGGCGCCAACCCACACCCTTAGATCCGTCGGGCCCGCCAGCAAGTATGGGCGCCCCTGACATTCTCATAGCAAGAATATGAATAACGAATTATGAATTTTGGCTCTCCCGTAGAGTCAAACTAGCAGGCAGTGCAAGTTCCTGCAATGACGGGGGTGTGATACCATGTAAGAGAAAACGAGGCACCTGATGTCATGGGCACCTCCCACCGGGGCCAAAAGGGACCAGTCCGTGCGGGCGTCATCCACCACCCTCTGATCCGTAAGGCCCACCAGCAATTTGGGTGCCCCTGACTTTATCACGGCAAGAATTTAAGTTATAGAAATTAGGATTAGGCTCTTCTGTTTGGGCGAACTAGAGGCAAGCACTGCAAGTGCATTTGGTGCCGTCCCAGCTCTCAATTAATCGTTTAAATTGAAGTCACTTGTTTACAATGTACGATATTGTTATATTGAAATGATTTATTGTTTATTTTGTTGACATGCATTGTTTGAGTTGTTTACGAAGCAGTCTACGAGGATTGTTTTATATATTGATCGTTTCAGTTGAATAGACCAACAATTCCAGTGTTTCCTTTTGGAATTTTTCAGAGGGTCCCGACCTAAAAGACAGTCTATTTGTTGTATTTTGATAAATTAAAGAAGATATAGGAAGTCAGAACCCTTTGAATTTTGCCGAGGGGGGTATTTCATGTTTTGAAAGGGTAATATACCCCCATTTGGGGGTATATAACCATCAAGTTATTTGAATTGTTTACAAATCTGAACCATAGCAGTTGTTTATTTCGCACGATAGAGTGCCTGTATCATAATTAAAATAATTTGAAGATTAAATACAGATTAGAATCTAATTTTTGCCCCAAAATATTGTAAATCAGGAGTGCAACCTCTGTCTGATTGGGAGACAGAGACAGTTTCAGGATTTTCGATTCTAAAGAGAAAAAAAACATGCACATAAATCAACAAATCCATGATCTGGACCTGCATAGAAAAAAAACCCAAAAACATTTTGGAACAACATAATGCACGTCACACTTGACTGACAATGTATTCAAAAATTACACATAGTTACTTTTAAACTGAGCACCCCACCAGAATCCGTATCTAAAGTCAAAGACGTGCGATCATAAAACAATGATATGACAGGCCTACGCCCAACATTAATAAACTGGAACAGTTATTATCATTTTTGTTCTGTTCCTAAACTAACCAGCGTCTACCATTTTTTCATTCTTTCGTGCTTGCTTTCTTATAGTGAGGATTATGTGAAGAAGGTGTTATTCGTCTCTCCAACTATCCTCTGCTTCCGGTCCCGACAACATTGGAAATATCTTACTCGAGAGTACAGCTGAGACTCTCAGTAAACCATTGACTAAAGTTTTCATACAGTCGCTTAGCCTGCAACGTTTCCAAAGTGTTTGGAAGATTGGTATTTAATGCTTTGTATGAATATCTGACACGGTACAATCTCCTTACGTCCAAGAACTCCGGCTTCAAAGCTAATGATAGCACCATTAACAAACTTGCTTATATTCTTCACCATATATACAATGGCCTGGAATCTTCCAAAGAAACCAGAATGGTATTCTTGGACGTATCCAAGGCATTTGATAAGGTCTGGCACCGTGGCCTCCTTTTTCAACTCAGGCAACTAGGCATCTCGGACAATCTTGTATCGTGGGCGGAAAGCTATCAATCCAACCGCTTTCAGCGTGTGGTTATTCATGTACAGACATCTACTCGTTTGCCTGCTGAAGCCAGAGTACCCCAGGAATCCACTTTGGGCTCACTGTTATTTCTCGTTTTTGTGAACGTCCTTGTAGATAGCCTAGCCGGTGACGTCAGACTCTTCGCCGATGACACCTGTCTACTCGAACTCATTTACACCCTAGCTCAATCTTCCCATCACATATATACAAATCTCTCTTTAATGTGGAATTGGGGGAAGTTGTGGCGTATAATTTTTAATGCCCTGAAATCTGTATCTGTTGTATTCTCTGCTAAACGGCAAAACCCCACACATCCCCCGCCTTTTCTTGGGTAAATAAGCAATACCTGAAATAGAAACTCATACTCATCTTGGTATTACTTTGAGCAGTAATCTGTCTTGGCGTGCCCACGTTATTCGTATTACCAATAAAGCCAGTCAGAGAATTGCTCTCCTCCGTAGGTTCAAATATAGACTCTCACGTAAAACTCTAGATAGACTCAGTCTCTCTTTAGTTCGACCCATCCTCGAATATGGCTGTGCCCTCTCTGATAACTGTGGTCAGTGCTTATCACACATACTTGAATCAATACAATTTGAGGCCGCTAAAATTTGTACTGGAGCACTAAGACATATATACATCACGCGTCAATCTATTACAAGAAATTAGGTGGTTAACTTTGGTAACAGACGTATAGTTTTAACGCATTTTCTTTTACAAAACGTATCACACATTGACGCCCTCTTATCTTTCTGACCTTCTACCTCGTACCCCCTCTGTCAGAACTCACCTCATGGAAAGTTCCTTTATACCTGATGTCATACAGCAATGGAACAATCTCCCGCTCAGCATCAGAGACTCAATTTCTCTTCAAAACTTTAAATCGAAACTAAAAACAAACCTTGCTCGCAGCAGATATTGTTCCACACTTCTATTCACACGGATATAGGTTTCCTAATAGGCCTATATACCACACAAAATTGCGCCTTGGTTTCTCTAAGCTGAAGTATGATCTCTATAAAGTTAACATATTGCCTGATCCAGCTTGCTTCTGCACTCATCCCTGCGAAGATCCTATACACTTTCCTCTGTTCTGCTCATTCTACTGTCGATTTAGAAAGATCTTACTTGACACTATTACCCCCGGTTTAGCCCCTGGTGCTGCATACCAATTTATTTCCAGATAATGCGCATATAAGGGTAGCTGAAATCCTCCTGTTTGGTAGTAAAGACTTAGCCTACCTGATGCCATGGATACCCTCATTTTTGATGCAGTACCAATGTATGTTGTCAGCACTAGACGTTTTGTTTTATAATTTGTAGAACAAAGTAGGAAGTCATATTCATTCGTCTGTCTGACCCATAATCATATATTTCGCGTGTATATTTTTGGTGTCGAATGTGAATCAGTTGTATAGTGCTGATATATAAGTACACTTATACAGATATTTTATTGTATCTTATTGTATTTTATCTTCACCTGCGTGGTTAACTTAGCCTTATATGGTTCTGTGTGTTCTGTATATAGGCCTATATCGTGCGTCTCTCAGTGTCTGGAGAACCCATGTAGGCCTATTAGTCTCATTGTACTATAGGGCAATACAGTAGAAATAAATATGTTTAAACAAAGACTTCTTATGGACGGAAACCTTCGTGCCCTCACCACATTTTAATCATTGTAACATATGGGTTCTGAGTTTAAAGTCAAGGTCACGTGGCGATTTGTCGACAATTTGCGCAATTTTTTAAAATTTTGAAATCTGTACGCGCGGAATCTCAGCAACCGTAAAGCTCGCTGGTGCGTCTTTGCATTATGGAGTGTGATTAATGCTGAAGTTATGTACCTGATATTTGATTAATGACTTTGACATACTTTTCTCCGATAGGACGGCCATGTTGAAAAAATCCGGGAATTATTTTTCTTTTCTGGCACAGCTGGAAAAATTATAAACCGTTAGCTCAGAGACGGCTGGGGCCTACAAGTTGTCATTCTAGCAGGATTAGGCTACACTTGTGTCCTGAAGTTTTTCACTTGATATGTGATTAGTCACCTGGACCTATACTTTTAAGGTCAAGACCTTTTCCAGTTTTATTTTCATTATTTTTTATCAATATTTGGAAGGTCAGAACGCTGAATTCACCAACCAGGATGTATAATACATTACGTATGAATATATAATGCATGGTTCAAACGGCACACTTCAAACCTTTCGATGTGAAGGCCAAATCATTCTGGTTCTTAACAAAATGTAGGCCTATAATGCCATTTAATGGTGAATTTCAATTGCAATTTCGCTACAGCAAATCATTGAGTACAGTCCTTAGGCCTATGGTTACTTTTAATTGGCATTTGACTGGGCCTATTGAGACTTCGCGGATTGGTTCTTTACTGTTACCTCAATACGTAGGGAATGCAAAAATGCTCTATTGAAGTAGGCCTAGTTAAGTTACTTCGTTGTGCTGGGTGACTTCACTGGCTCGCATTTTTCCTGGGACTCGCAGCAAACCTGGCGCGAACGACGGAAGCCATGGCCAGATAAAATGCTTGGATTTTAAGAATTAGGCCTAACAATGCATATAATAGGCTACTACACCGGGCAAGTACTGACAATGTTTGAAAACATATATATTTGTGATTTGTGCCCAAGATCTCTATGTCCCCATCCAAATAGTATTGTAAACTGTAGAAGAGACATAGTGGCTACGGAGAGTGATTGTTGGAATCTCGCGCGATAACACCAAATCTGCGCACGCATTGGCAACATGGGGCTTTAGGGCTCCTGGGGGATAAGTGTGAGATGCAATGTGGAATGCCTCCAGAAGCGTACTGATGGTTTAAACATATTTTATTCCAAAGAAAACAATTGGGGAGAAGGGCAAGGCCCTATATTAACCCCTCTTGTCGGAAGAGGACAATATCACAGGACAAACGAGACGTCAAGGGTCCAGAGCGAAGCTCTAAACTGCTGGCAGTTAAAAGACACCGCCAGGAGGAAGAGCTCCGCCCTGGATCAACAAAGTAAAGAAGGACACCACAAGTCACAAGACAGACAGTGGGGCGATTCATTATAAAGAAGCAATGAGAATTGCTGATTAACGACCATCTCATTGAAGATTCATAATTATGTAGTGCAGTTATATAATACAAATGCAGGATTAATTGTAAATCAATTCATCAAGTAACAACACCGGTTTGAAAACGTTTGGTTTTTAGAATGTAATCTTGGACAGTCAGGAATATTTTCTTATTAATTTCGAGAGGGCCATCGGAAACGCCATATAAAACGGTTTCAAGGCCGAAAGGGGCATAGTTTGTTACTATCGTATGAAGGCGATCACGAGGAACAGCATAATAAGGACAAACAAAAAAAAGAAGAAATGCCAAACGTCTTCAATCCCTTGATCGCAACGACAGTTTGGCGATTGAGTGACACCAATATCAAATAGATGGGCATTCAATTGGCTGCGGCCCAAACGCAGTTTTGTATGCAAAACTGCGGCAATTCTGTTGCCGACATAGTACAATTCTGTTTGCTTGAGTGACCGAGGCACATTTGAAGAAATTTTGTTTTTAAATTCACTTAAAGTAGTAGAGTTTCTCACATCAAGAGGTAATTGGTTCCATAGTTTTATCGTAGAAGGAAAGAACGAAATCTCAAATAATTCAGTTCTGGTTCTGAATTGAGGCAAGTCTGGGGCCTGTCTTGTTATATACCTTCTGTTAAGATTTTGTTCATTGGAAATTATACTACTAAGATATTCGGGAACCAGATTATTAGTAATTTTGTACATTAAAATTAGTTTACTAACTTCCCTACGTTTTGCCAATGTAGAAAGACCAGTTTCTTCATATAGTTTAGCATTAGATGTGGTGCGCATGGCACCAGAAATAACACGTGCAGCAGCCAATTGAATACTCCCCAGTTTCAATGCATCTGATTGGGTGCAGCCATCCCAGACAACATTACCATATTCCATTAAAGGTCGAATAAAGGAGGTGTAGATTATTTCTAACGTTTTCCTGTCGAGACGAAATTGGAGTGTTTTCAAAATATTTAGTTGTTTAGTGGCCTTTGCCACGATAGTATTAATATGATCGTTCCATCTTAAGTCATTCCGAAATACAAGCCCTAAATGCTTATGTTGATCCACATGTTCCAGCTGGTGATCTTTGAATACTAACGGAGGGTGATGTACCGGGTCTCTTTTCCGAGAGATTAACATAGCATCAGTTTTCAGGGCATTAAATGTCACCATCCAGTCATCAGACCAAGAATCAATAGATAAGAGATCACTGTTAATCATATTTGCAGTTAAATTTGGATTATCAACGGAGAGGAACAGAGAAGTATCATCCGCAAAAAGTTTAATATTTGACCGCACAATGTCTACTATATCGTTAATAAATATCAAGAACAATAAAAGCCCTAGAACAGAGCCCTGGGGAACACCAGCGTTTATGGTTCCCCATTCAGATGATTGACCATTTATTACTACCTGTTGTTGTCGGTTAGACAAATAATTTCGAATCCAGTTTAAAAGTGATCCAGATATCCCATTACTTTCCAATTTGTAAAGAAGACCAGCATGCCAAACACGATCGAATGCCTTGCTAATGTCGAGAAAGACGATTCGCACTTCCTTCTGAAGATCAATGGCAAGACACAATTCGTGATATAAAGATAGCAGTTGGTTAACAGTGGAATCGCCGGGTATAAATCCCGACTGATTTGCCGATAAAAGTAAGTTGTCCCTAAAAAAGTTAAAAACGTGTTTAAAAATAGCTTTCTCCATAATTTTCCCAACACAGCTTAAGAGGGAAATAGGACGATAGTTGTTGCATAGATATGAGTCGCCCTTTTTGTACAAGGGGGTGACGTTGGCTTGCTTCCATAAGCTCGGAAAAGTTGCCTGATTAAGAGAAAGGTTAAAGAGTTTGGTTAACGATACGCAAATTGATGGTGCTCCTTCCTTCAGAAGTCTAGCGCTGATTCCATCTGGACCAGTGGCCTTAGTGATATCTAAGCTCCTAAGAATGTCAAAAACTTCGCTATGATCAATTTGAATAGAGTCAAGTATGACAGCGGGTAGGTCCACAGTTGGAATTACTGGGGCCCTTGAAGTATCAAGGTTGCTCTGACTTAAGAAAAAGGAATTGAATAATTTGGCTTTTGATAGGCTGTCGGTCACATGGCGATTTTCATGTATAAGAGAAGGAATAGACAAAAATTGATTTCTGTTCATAAACTGTTTGACG
>CAXHWN010002090.1:0-62000 GCA_964020975.1 Hermodice carunculata | reverse complement strand
ATGACACGATCGATTTGAACAAGCAGATAGGAAAAAGGTATCATCCACCTTCCCTAACACATGTAATTGAGGTTCCAAACTACCCACATTGAACATACCGTCTGCATATGTGTTTTTCCACAAAAACCTCATATATATATATATATATATGCAACGTATGTATATATATCATGAGAACACAATTACTGTTCAACTGGTTAAGAAGCCACCGCGTCATAATAATTGAATGGTTTGCATTTTCCCTCATTTTGGCGTGTTTGTGGAACATTCATTAATCAAAGGTTTTAGGTTTGCAAGGTATGCTTAAACCTCTTGAAAGTATATGCTTTTCTGATATACATTATTTTCTGTCACTTACCTTAGGTCTATGACGACATTAATGTATTTCTGTGAATCTTACATCTGAAACAATGTTTGTTTAATTGCAATTGGTTCCAGAAAAATTGCGTTTTAACATTTCGACGAGGCAGTGCATGGCATACAATATAAATTCTGACAGTGGGCCGATGTATTCGAATTGTACCAATAGTTATGCCTTTGTGTGTGGGGAAGGTAAGATTGAAACTTCTTCTGAAATGGAGCAAAAAATAAGAATTCACAATAAACATACATATATATATATATATATATATATATATATATATATATATATATATATATATATATATATATATATATATATGTGTGTGTGTGTGTGTGTGTGTGTGTACATGTGTGGTGTGAACAAGTATAAAAGTATAATTCACCTCCTGTCACATTATCACTTGCTATTTTTACTGTACTAAGATTTTTAGAGATTTAGCAAGTATGAATTTATTCTTGCTCAGATATCTTTCATTGTCAGTAATATTTCTGTTTGAGACCATATTTGACGACCACGATATTATGTTTGATCCAACGGACGCTAGTAATGTATCAGAAAACCAATGTCAAAACGTTTGTAAATCTAATAATGTGTTTCTTTGAAACTATGTATTGTGTGTCACATTTTCCAATGCGTTGTCATTAAAACGTACTCCTCATTTTGTATAATGTAGACCAATCTTCACCACCAACCACCGTTGGAAGCACAGCCACAAAAGCAATAGGTATGCACTTTAACAAAAGTCTTTTGACATAGACTACTAGTTTGTTTATGGCATGATCATTTAATATTAATAAATTCATTAATGGTGCTTATTGCAACATATACTATCCATTCTACACCACTTGTTTACTACTGCAGCCTCTTGTAACCTTTGGATGTGACTCAGTGATACATTACATCTCATGAACAGTGGTCAATGATACCGTTTATAACTGATATCATATACACCTTTGTGATTGTATTATGTGTGACTCTGTAAATGGCAAAACTGTCTTCTGCCCGAAAAGGAAGACATCAAGTGATATTTCTTTAAAATTAGACATATTTTAAAACACTGTATTAACACTAACACTGTTCATGGGCGTTTGGCACATTTTTGGTGATGGTCAAAAGTGCTTAGCGGCTATTGACAGCAGTTGCCAGCAATTTTACGTACATTAGAGTCTGACAGTGTTTTAATCGCGTGTGGCTACACTTTATGTCGAAGACTGCGTCAAAAATTGAAAATGAATCATGTTTTTAAGATATATAACAATAATCTGAATGCGTATATGCACCATCACGTATATAAGGTAAATGATCAACACCAATATTTTACAGGGTTTATCCAAACAAAACAACAATATGTTTTTTCCGTACCATGTGTCAAACCTACTGCTGCTAATTATTTTTACTTTGCTGCCATTTGGAACAAATTACTGGTGCAATTAAAAGCAAGATCAGACAAAAGGAATTTCAAACTTCAACTAAAAGCACACCTCTCTGAAAAAAGCAAACTAAAGCAAAACAGTGATTCATTCCTGGCTTTCAGTGTGATGGTGGTGTGCAGAGCTTGTATGAGGTGATATTTCATCTATTGTTCCTAAAAATTACTCTTGTTTACATTTTAATTTATTACTTTATGTATTCATGTATTCACTTTTTACTTTTTTTCTCCCTAATTTTTATTGCAGGACCCCAATGCAAAATAAGCAAGGTGATCAAGCCAGCTATGAATTGACAGTATGCATGAATATGAGCATGAGTATGGGGTGCGTGCATTTGCGTTTATACAAATACACATGTAATACACTCCAAATGACAAAAAGACAGACTCTGTGGCATTTTGCTTTTGTGCTACTCATTGCTCCTAATTGGTGGTTCAGTGAAAATCCATACTACCCCTGTTCTGCCAGACTGGTTGTTAAAAAGCTGTACTATGTATTCCTTGGTACTACTGAATTACGCATAATGACACGACCAGTTTATCAGCAGCAAGAGATGTCCTATATTCTGCATTGCGTCCAACAACCTTTGTAACTGCTACTGCATAGCAGCTTCCGGTTGTTTCCCCCCCCCCCCCCCAGCAGACTTATTAGTGCAATATGGTCCCACTTAACTCCATCAATTCCTTGGCCTCTGTATCGGACTGCATCCATTGAAACTGTGCCTTCCATGCTATGATGCTTGTCCATAACAATGTGCCACATTGGCTGAAATGCATACCTTGGTCTGCCCGATTTCCAATGGAAATATCGTTAACGTTAAGTTTACGAATTTATTGAATAGACACAACACCTATTCAGTTCCATACTAAATGTCTTCAGACGCGTCATTGTTGGGTTTGGAATTGATGAATATGGATCATGTTTAAAATTACTTCATTGGCTATGTTGTGCTGTGGGCTTTGTTCTCCGATTCATAGTTATAGTGGAGGTAGAGTGTGTTTATAATGTTCCAGATTAATAAATATCACAAAAACGATGAAGGCCTACTGTACTCTTTTGCTGTAAACTTAGCTGACTGACAAGTCGGGAGAACTAAAAGGTGATAGGCCTAACAGGTCACTTTTTATTTTTGGCAGAAGTAATGAAACTTGTGTTTTGGGTGGTTAGGCCTATTAATTTTGGAAAAGAACTAGTGTCTGGAGTTAATGATGAATATTTCTAAGGTTGAGAGGACCGGTTTAAACCACCGGGTTGCCTTTTATGGGTGACTGCCTGTCTCAAGTCAGGAATGAAATTTGTTTCTTCACATTGCTATTGGAAGAGAAATGTTGATGATTTTGCAAGTCTGGAATCCCTTTGCTGTCATTGTTGGGTTTGGAATTAATGAATATGGATCATGTTTTTCTGTACTATTTGCTTGACAACATATGGAGCTGTCACTGGAGGAATATTTAAAACCATGCCATTTTTGTCTGCACACGTTGTTGTTATTATGATAACATTAGATTATACCAAGTTATGAGCTGTATGTGACACTCCCTTCAGCCAAGAAAAAGACTTAGTGGCCACACACAGCAGGTAAATTTACAAAGAAATTCACTCCTATGTCCAATTCTAGTGGCCAGAAAAAACAATATGGCTGTTCACGGCAGTGGTTTCATACAAAAGGTACCTCTCTCTCTCTCTCTCTCTTTATATATATATATATATATATATATATATATATATATATATATATATATATATATACATATATATATATACATATATATATATACATATATATATATACATATATATATATATATATATATATATATATATATATATATATATATATATATATATTAGAGCCTGACCAAACCCGAACAACTGAACCTGAGCTTACCGGGTTTCAAGATTGAAGCCCGGCTTGGCTTCGGTTTTTACAGTCACTTAACGTTCGGGTTCGGTTATCATTGTCAATGTTGGCAATAAAGTTAAATAAGAATGTCACTGAGGTTACTTTTCGTACTTGTATACACGTCGAACAATGCAACAAACGCTACTTTGCAATTAAGTGCGTCACATGGGTTGCATTAATCACCTGAATTACATTAACAATAGTAATGCCCCAGTGTAAAAGGGTAACAGCTACAAACCCCTGTTTAAATAAAGCTTTAAACAAGCATTCTAAGATGTCTAAGTTTATTTATGGCGTGTTTGAATTGCATATACCGAACCCGAACGGTGCCCGGTTCCGAATAGGTAATGTGTACCGAGTACCGGGTTCGGTTTTAAAATGCATGTTTGGTCAGGCTCTAATATATATATATATATATATATATATATATATGTGTGTGTGTGTGTGTGTGTGTGTGTGTGTGTGTGTGTGTGTGTATGTGTGTGTGTGTGTGTGTGTGTGTGTGTGTGTACCTACATTGTGCGCTTGGGGTGTTCCAACTGGTAGATCTGAGTTGTGCATAAGACCACAGATGATGAACTGATAAGAGAGTCTGTAGTGGCCAGGTTTGAATATTGGCAAACACATCAGTTTGACAACGGCTTTAATAATTTGAAAGTTACTGTGTCGTTGCAAAGTAATGCAAAAATGGCCTGCTTAAAATCAATCTAAATCAGTGGTTTTGTGGATAGGTCTTTTTTGCACTTGCCATCCAACATAAGTCCAATTAATGCGTACTTGATTTAAATGTTTTAACTTGACAGCACATCTGTGGCATTTCAGAGTGAAACGCTACAATTAAAATGTCACTCTCACTGTGTGGATTTTATTCTCTAAAGGGAACTGCATTTTTCTTCTTTTTTCTCTCGATGCAATCAGGTAGGCTTGAACATTGGGCAACCAATGGGATGACAACCATACCAGTCACAGGAACTATCACAACATGTACAGGTACTTAAAGATAATCTAGATGTGACTGTATAATAAGGCTTCTGAATATGATGATAATTGAAAACTACACATTTCTTTACCACACGTTACGTTGTTTTTATTTAATCAAATGTGTAGGGTCTGTTATAAATTTGATCTATGTTGTCTGAACATATCATGCTACCCTGTCTTGTAAAGTAGAAGAAAAGATGGTTTAGATGGCTTTTTCGAATATAAAGAAAGTGACAGAGGACTGCAAGTGTTCTGCCATTGCAAGAAAGATGGTTTTTCTATCATCCATGGCAATGTTGTTGATCAAATTAATGCTGTGGAAGGCTGATTCAGATACTTCAATAGCTCTGAAAACGCGATTCATTATTGTGATACAATAAATACATAAAACGAGCATATTTATCGCTTTACGTTCAATAACTTTGATATAATTGTTCACTTAAGGATAAGGTTACAACGGAAAGAACATCCTCCACTTACATATGTTTCCTCCAGAAATCAAAGCTCCAAATATATACGGCAATAATTTCATTCTTTTACCAGGGTTCCCATGTCAACACATAATTATACTTATTTCCGAAATGAAGTCCAAGACGTGCTACACAACACAATATTCCAGACACCAAATTTTCTAAATTGGCTTTGATTCCATTGTATAAGTAAACTGTATCCGCCCAAATTCCTGAATGAGGTACAATAAAATTTTTAGTACATGTTGCAAATATATACCGAAGCCATGCTGGGGGGGGGGGGGGGGGACATGAATATGTTAGCAGCTAGTTTAAGCCACTCAGAAGTTTCTCTACAATGCTCATTGATGCATGATATAACTAATGGAGAGTGACAGTGATGGCACAGATCTGGAGTTACCATCACTATCAATCATTTACACAAGTATGAAAACCCTACCCAGTGTAGTTTTGCGAGATTCTACAGTACTCATTTAAGCATCATGCAAACAATAAACTTTGACAGTGATGGTACAAAATATGTACTGACCATCACTATTAATCATTAACTCAACTATGGAAGCCCTACCCATTTGGTTAGTGAAATAAAACCACTCCAAAGTTTTTGTTGACCGTGGGACAGACGTAACCAGTGAAGTATGACAGTGATGGTACAAATCCGTAGGGACCATCAATGTCAATAATTTACCCAAGTATAAAAGCCATACCCAGTGTTTTTAGTGAAATAATGCCACTCAGAAGTTTTTCTTCAATGCTCATTCAAGCATGATGTAACAAATAACGTATGGTAGTAATGGTACAAATTTATATTGACTATCACTGTAAATCATTTACCCTTGTATAGAAGCCCTATCCAGTGTAATTAGTGAAATAATGCCACTACGAAGTTTCTCGTTGATGGACAGAGGGCGGGCGGACTGACAAATGTCTCATTTGAAACTTAAAAGCTTCATACACTATTCCACCATACCCGATACTGGTATAAACAGGTAAATAGTAATACAATTTTTTAGCACCATAAAGTTGACTAGAGGTGTTATGAATTAAAGTGTACTAAGGTATTAGCTGGAAGCCACCTATTCCACTATACTGGATGAAGATTGAAAAGAAAGAAATCCTGCAAAAAGTGAGTATGATCATGGTTTTCCGACTTAATACGGACTAGAGAAATTTCTCTAGGTGGGTTAAGTATACTTTACCCCGGGTACTTTCCTTCTTACCACTCTAAACACTTTGAGGACTACACTTTGTCATTTCAAGCTCCACCTTCACACAGTTTAAGTAATGCTTTTGAGTTAGTGTTGTATTTATTAAGTTATACCTCAGGAAACATTTCAACTAGATTTGTGTAGTTGTTGTTTTTATAACCTTTGTGTTGTAGTTTTTGCAACATAGTTCTGACTTTATTGACAAAATCGCTAAAACGCGTGGTGTTTCTAGCAATACATATCACTTGTCGGATACAAACTCCATATGCTTCTTTCTCAGGATTGTTTCCAGTCAGATCAGGGTAGGGGATAATATCAAATTTGAACTGGTCTCTCCTGTCAAATAGTTTTGTTACATACTGGTTGTTCTTTATTTCTTTATCCAGATCAAGGAAAGTAGCTTTTGTATCACTTTCATTTTCCAGATTTGATATTAGTTCTTTTGGGTATATGTTTTTCCAATTTCCTTTTATTTCATCACCTTTGTTTGGAGCACACAGGTCATCTATAAATGTTCTTGTGTGAAAATATGATCTTTTTGCGGCTGTAAAGTTTGTTTTTCCTAATTACTCCACACAATTTGATTCATGATAATTTAAATAAAGGTTGGCAAAATATGACGGACGTCTGGAAACTGGGTGCTTAGTCTTGCCAGCAGCTTATGCTAGAGAGACAAAAATGAGCGCGGAGAATAAACTGCTGTACACTATCGAAGCTTATAAGTACATACGAGACACATTACTGGCAATTTAACGTTGTTTGAAATTCATAGTCATTGTGAGCTTAACTTTACTTCAATGGTATTAACCATATGGACCCTTAAAGTTTCTTGACTTTAATTGCTGAGAAGAAGCATGCAAATCGTGCATACATTGCAAGGTCTGTGCATGTATTTTTCCAAATCAGGCGATCGTGAACGGAATATACTTTAAGAGCTGCAGGTACTAGACAGTTTAAAGCCTTTTACTTAGATCAACATGTTAGTATCTGTGTCAAGCCACCAGATCTTTCCATTGTATTTGTGTCTTTTTTTCCAAAACCACTTCCTAGTAGTCATTACCCTATTCCGCAGTCCGAACTCTTTACTCTCCTTAAGCTAACCTGTCCCTGTCTAACCTATATACATAGCAGTACTATTGTCCATATTGCACACGTTTCTACTATGTTTAATTGAAAAATAAACACTATTACTAATCCGTTCACAGTACAGTTCTGTTCCTTCAAGGCCCTTCCCATACCTAACGAAATAACTTGCGTGTTTTCATGCGTAATACTATAAACTCGAAGTAAATGCACGTTGAGAGGCATTGAAGTTCTTGATCAGATAGTTCAGAATTACCCATATCCATCAAGTTCAATCCAATAATGACAGCTAAGAGACGTAAGAGTGCCCAAAACATCAATATTCATATTCCAATACGAATCTTAAATTCCAATACTTTTGCCACGCATAAAAGAGACATGATAGGCCTAACACTTTTTTATTCTCCTGACTTGCCAGTCAGCTAAATTTATCATTTTTGTGACAATTATGAATCTAGAACATTATCAGCACACTATGCCTTCATTATAACTATGAATTAGACAACATAGCCCACAGCATATAGTCAATGAAGTATTTTTTCACTTAGTTCAGAAAAACATTACCCACATTCACAAATGTCAAGCCAATAATGATGGCAATGAGATTCAACAGTTACCAAAAGATAAGCATAGATCTTCCAACACCAATATGAAGACACACATTGAGAATTATTATATAGTTGTAAATGAAAAATGAAGCAACCTTGCATACATTTGAACAAGGTCAAGGCCATCCCTTTGCAATGCCCACCCGTCTTTACGATAGACCATCAATGAATGCTATTTCACATGCCTTGTCCAAGTAGTGTTATATTGATATGAACAGAAAACAAGGTCATAATCTTTAATAGAATCCTGAATTTCCTTTCAAGTTGGAGCCTGCGATAAAAAGCTTCATATTGGTGTTGATGATAGCAGTCTTTGAATCCCTTGCTGGGGAGTCATTCTGACACTTCCTTGACAATATGTCTCATATATCTTATCTTGTTTATATTATTTATTGCATACAGATATATTCCATATTCTCAGCTGCATCATGCTTTCCTTAGGTACTCACAGGCGTAACAATTATGTCCTTTGTTTCACAAGTATATTCTGATAGTCATTGATAAGTATGTGTTGTTCCTGCAATGAATGAAACCTGCCAATGAAGACACCTGGGTAAGACGGATACCTGCCTAAATGGGACAGGTTTCCCCCATAACTAAATATGTTTCATCCATTTTCATAGGGACAGTCCTGTGACATATCTCTATTGTGTTTTAGGGTCAGTAATTGTAGTACCAAATGAAAACAACACCTGTCCAAAGGGGACAATGCATATTTTACTCAGTCTGAGGAAGTCAATTGACCAGTATAGGGCTTTCTTTGCACACCTACCTACTTGAGGATCCATATTAATCCAGTCACACACAAGTGGATTTAGTTGTTTAGGATCTTGCACTTGTCGGGCCTACTCATTTTGCCTTGGTTCTCATCCGTAATACCTAGATAAACATTTCAATTTGGACAGAGAACACAATTTCATTGAGAAAGCAGTTCTCACTATGGCTCATCAGGGCTTTTTCTACTGAAATACTTTCCCCGTTTTCAGTGCATTTCGTTATTTGTCTGATTTTATACACCTTTCCATCTTTTGATTCCAACATCTTTATTAGGAAACAAGATAGGAAATCGAAAATTAATAGAAGTAAAGTGCCAGGCCGCAATCTACAAAATCTGTCAGGCAATAATCTTTGGTTTGGTACAGGGTTTGACATTCAGGGGATCGCTTCCCTGTGTCCTGAGCCAGATGTCAGAGTTATAAATGTAAATACCCCTTTGTGTCCTTATTGGTAGGTTTCACCCAATATATGTTTAAATATTCTTGGCACGTGCTTAAATTACCATCCCTGAAAACAGGAATAACTGTAAAATAAGAACCCGATGGTGAGCCTATAAGACAGGTTTCAATGCGTGTAACATAGGGCCCAAACAATCATTTTGCATGAGGGTGTCAAAGCCAAGGACCAGGTCACAGTGTTTAATTTGCACAACACCCATACTTCAATCAATATACACATACCAAATGTAGTATCAGTGTATACATATTAGTGTATAGGAAATATGGCCTGATCAATCATTCTTGGACTGAAACACAGCAGGAGAAATGAGTGGGATGGAAACCTATAGTTCCTCCAGGTTCCAGTAAGGTACTGTTGATGGAACAATGAATAGTGTCATATCTGTCTGAAGTTAGGTCTTGTAGCACTTGGAATGTGCTCTGTTTACGTGTATGTTCTTTTCTTCAGTGCCTACTGCTCTGACAATTATCTCTGCATGCTTTGTACTCGCAATCATCATCAATGTAGTGCAGTGTGTCATTATTTGGTGGATGAGAAACAGGTGATATATATTCATGAGTTCTTTGTGCCTAGGATCTTAGATGTAGGAGCCTTTTCAAATCAAACAACATACAGCTTTTTTTGGACCCAATTTAGAGGAAATCCAAATGAAATAAGCCAAACCTAAATATCTTTTTGCTTGTACTTTCTGTCTGCGCAGGAGCTTGGAAAAGTTCTTTAAAGCTTATATTTAAGTCTGTGGAACGACTATAATGGAAAAGAACAATACCTAGACTTGTAATACTGTGACCAAAATTATATTTAAGGTTGGTTTAACAGAATAAAAGTTAATAGACGCATGTCTTTTTAATCTACAAGATGTCATTATAATTTACCTGGCAAAGTTGTGTTGTATAATCCAATGCATGTGAGGATAGGACCTGTTTTTGTAATGATGTTGGCCCTCCGTCTGGTCACAATGAATGCTGTTCGATGGCCTGATGAGACTTTCCATACTTGTATGGACCAGGTCTATGCGTGCAATAGCACATATATCAAAGCAATAACGGGACAATTTTCAAAACACATTCCTTGACCCGCATTTAGTGCACACATGAAAACGGTCTTTGGGTTTTCATGAAATGGAAATATGATAACTGTGTAATTCAATATCCATGATAATTTGTGTTAGGTAATCTTCTTAACATTTTGACACTTAGATTGAAGCAACACCACAGCAATAATTTGAAGCTGCCAGGCAACATCAGTGTAGATGATACACATGATGGATGTAGAGACAAAAGGACATTTGAACCAACGGCATCAAGGTATGGTTTGGGAGGAAAGATGAACGGACACAAATATTTCATTCGTGCAGCCAAATAAATGTTTATCATTTTGTGATTATGCAAAGCGTGAATGTTTTTCCGTGCACAGAATACAGATTCCCTAGTATGTTCTCAAGTGAAATACTAGAAAATTGTTACCTTATCAACATCATTTCAATGAAGCAAATACTTGATTTTCTTGCAAAGGCATGATGGCAAGGCTCGAATAAGAATTAAAGATAATTAATGTTGCTCTCTGTTTCAGTAACATCCTAGGGTAGTTAGTGCGTGACTTTACATAAGCAAATCCTTACCTATGGTTAATTTTGTGACTGAAGCGAAATTAACATGAAAGTGCAAAATTTGGCTGGGGTTCTCTTCCAGATGTGTCATGTTCTCATGTGTACACGTAACACTAAATATATGTATGGACATGCTGACACGAATAAACCTAGAGATTTATCTATCGTTAGACCATTGTTTTACCAAATGCGCCACTGTTTATTTTGGAATTTGATTATAAATCAATGTCTTTTGTCTAACCTTTTGATATTATGAGCACAATGCACCTTTCGAAAAACCATGCTGATGTTTTCCTCCTTTTTTGCAACAATTAATTTGTAGGTAGGACTTAATCTTTCTGCAGACATTATTCAGTCCAATACTTTCATTCCTGTCACGTTATATTCTTTATTTATATGGATAGTCATTCTGGACAACAGACAGAAACAGAATGCACCTGTTCAACCAAAAGAACTTCCGTTGATTTAACATGAAATATGATAAATATGAAGATTTATATGGAATGACATGCACCCTTGCAATTTTTATGTTATGTGGTCAAGAAACGCCAGTTTATGCTATATCGAGAGCCGCATAAAAATTGAGCCACAATTTGTAGAAAGTTCAAATTTGGCTAATCAATGTGTCTGCCATTGAGGTTAACAGAGGTTTTAAAATCTGGTCAGTTGGCATATTTTAAGACCGACATGGGGTACCTGTGGGTCACCAGAAGTCGACATCACAATTTCATAGGGAAAGCATGTATAGAATGCTTAGAAGTCGACCTTTCACATCCCTCAAGCACAGATGTCCACACTGGCCGACAGTATGGTCAAAAGAGTTGATGTTTGCTTGCACAAATACAAAGGGTACAATCGTTACTAATTCCTCAACACACGCCTTCACACTAAAAACAGAAGATCCTCGTCTGGGCTACCACACTGTTCCGAAGGAGTGGTTAAAAAAAATGAAATCGCAGACCAAAACATCCTCTGCACTTCCCTGTATACTATGCCCAAACAGTATGTCAATAGTACCCTTCAGTCCCCCTTTTAACAGGAGTACATAACTGCATTAGTTTATTTCTGGAAGGGAGATATATTGATTTTGGTTTGTTTTTCAGGGATCCGAAAGCTGATACTACCGCTTATTACAGTATCAACGATGTTCAGCAAAGAGTTTCTACGAAAGAAGATGACACTTACACACATCTAGAGTTAAGGATTGGTGCTGACTTAGAAGCTCAAAGTCACTATGAACAATTAAAGACTTAGGAATATGTGGTGCTAAAGAGAAGAATTAACATTGACATAAGCCTGGTTCATTTTGGAACAGGTTGATATTCTGATTACATACAAGAAATCGTTGTTAATAATAATCCATATCTTTTACATGGATTGCAAAACAGACCAAGCCTATATTAATTACTTTCCATGGTACAGATGTTGGTGTTTACTTTCCTACCTGCTTGTTTGGCGGAGGAAACCGAAGGACTTAGAGAAAACCACTGTGCACAGTCTGGGGGCGGGGGGTAGGAACTCTATTCACTTGTGTCGCAAGCCGTGAATTGGACCCAGGCCACAAGGGTGAAAAGCATGTTGCACCTGTATCTGATTGGAAGTTTAAAAAAAATTGTACTGAATGGGAATTTATAATAGTTAATTTCCACATGGTGCCCAGCAACTACACCAATTTTATCCTGAACCATTAGGTAAAGAATAGACTAACAAGTTTAACCTAGATATCACAGCCTCTGCAAGTCGTATCCTATCTTGACGACTGCATCATGCCAAAATAACATTGAATTGGTTGTTATGAATAATTTTTGATTGATTGAGGGGAGTAAATGACTATTATGTTAAAAAGCTAGCATTACATTTGCATCCCGTGTATTATATGTTTGCCTTCATATTCATATTTCCTGCATGATAAAAACCTCTTCGCACCATTGTATCCAATTATGGATACCTTCCTTTACACAGATCATTCTAGGAAAGTTTTACTACTAAAATGAATTCATATACGAAATCACAATCTAAATTTTCTCAAGGTCATATCACAGTGTTTTTATATCAAGTAGGTTCGAAGAAAACCCATCTTTCAAGTTAGAACCTGGCTTTATGATCTTGAATTGGTTGCAAATGTATCACATTATGGTACAAGACATGGTTTGTCAAAGAACATTGTACGGTTTTTTTTACGATTCTGTACAAGGGAAAGGATTGGACAGATTGGCTCACATCATTCGTGTTGATTTTAGTAGCTAAGTTTTAAAGACAGACAAAAAAAAACTCTGCAGACAACTCGATCCTATGCAGAGCTTTATTTGCCCTGTAGATTTGATGGTTCACACCAGAGGATGGACAAATTGTTCACCGACACAAATCATTGAGGGATCCCCAATGCTTAGAGCTTCTAAAGTACCAGATTTGGTTGTTTCACACATCATGTTCTTTGCTTTAAAAATGGTGTTCTCAACAAACGGTGTATTTAAATTTCCCAGTGCAGCTCTATTTTGGTTCCGTGGGTCATATTCCAAATGATATCTATTGCAGTGGTAATGCAAAATTTTCACTCTGCTATGAAATAAAGAGAGATTTTCTTAACTGAAGGTGTATGTGCGTTAGATTTATTTTGTTTAATTTACCAATACCACTCATCTTGTACATATCAAACGGATGGGGTGATGCTATCTCTGCACTTTGTGTAGAAAAAAAAAGTGAGTTTGTTACTTTGTGTATGATTTCCTATCTCAGATGATCATTTGGTTCATTTACTTTCTTTTGCAGGGTTTGGGTTGATCTTAGGAGATTAAATTGCTAACTGAAAGTGCTGTTTTCATCTTAATAGCCTTTTTTATTTTGATTACGCATGAATGTGTTAAGTTCTTCAGGTGGGAGGCGAGGACAGGTGTGTACAGCAATGTTGAAACACTAATCCAGGAAGTTGTTTCCCTGTAACAGGTTCGTGACTAGCCTGTAAAACTGACTCAATGACAAAAAGTATACGTTGTCCCGGTTGAACAGAAAGTCTAGCCTGTTCCAAATTGAGAGGTGGCGTTTCCATTTGGGACTGAGATTACTGTCCATAATACACAAGAGAGAGGTGTCACCTTTACTGAGGTAATATTAATATGAAAAAGCCTTTAAAATATCTCTTTCTGTAAAAACGTCCCACATGAGGACGTATTCTCTCTTCGAGATGTCTCTGTAGACATGGTTTATGGATATATATATATATATATATATATATATATATATATAGTATATATATATATATATATATATATATATATATATATATATATATATATATATATATATATATATATATATACGGTTTTATCACATTTTGATTCGCTGGTACAAAAAATTAACTAAAGAAAATTTTACTTTATTACTGATGACTTAGGTTTGATCAAACTCATGAAGCTATCTGAATCCGTGGTCACACCTAGCTGTGCTGGATATCATGGAGTTCGTAACAAAAGCTTGATTAATTTGGGCATGAAACATATTATGTCAGTATCGAGGCCATGATATAAACATGTATAAATTACATTGCTGCAACAAACCGTCCTTTAAAATGGACCTTCACAGTTGCTCAGTTTCTTGGACAAATTCCTCATGCCACTTTTGTAAGTTACATATAACTGTAGTTGGTTATATTCCAGGTCAGTTTTGTCACTTGCATGCATTGCACATGTTTTCAAACATGAATAGTGGTGCTTGGTGTCATCTGTTTTGCATGATTTTAGAAGCAATTTTGCCATGTTGACCCAACAGCAATATGAGCAAATCCACCCAGGTGTCTAGGCCTAACATGTAAGAATTAATTTGTAACAAGACCTTCTTCACAAGAACTATTCCTTTATGTCTATACTGATCTGATTTATTTACCGCTTCAAAAGAACAATTCACAATCTACAATTTCTTAATTATATACATTATATGGCTGGCGGCAGGCCCGTTGTGAAGAGTATAGCCTTTTTTCGCGGCTGGGTATAGGGCTAAATTAAATACATTAAAAATATCAACTGTTTGGACAGAAGGCCACAATTTATATAGGACTGAGCCTGTTCAAACGTTTTGAAATTTTGTTGAATTATAATCTTACTAAATAGATAAAAGAAAGCCTATATGCACGTTTTTCATTGATTTCAAGTCTCTGTTTATTTATAATTTATTCACACATTTCCGTTGCAGTGAAGGTGTTAGAAGAAACAGGTCAAGAGACACATATATGTGTTCTCTTGTGGAATGGATACCATAGGTTTCCTTAGTGATGCTTAAGGCGCAAATAACACGAAGACCTAGTAAATGCTGTCTCGAGTGATAATCTTTAATTACTCGGGTAACTTTTTCATACAAACGATGATTCATGTTATTGGCAGAACTCTACAGTGCATGGATAATGGAGAGAGAGGTAAAGGATTATCTCACTAACGACAAATGTGATAGGAAAAAATCATAATTTTTCGACGTAAAATCGTCGAATTCAGAATATAACGTTTTTAATCTTACAAAACATTTATTGTTTTATCGATTTCAGTTATTTTCATGAAAAATCCTAGTATTCCACAAAATTAGAAACCATGGTGAAATCACGCCAAGTACCTGCTATAAATTATTTCATGTTTTCAAATTGCCTTTGTTTGTTTGTTTGTTTGTTTTTTTTCAAAACCATATTACAGTCATTATCTACCGGTTTTTGGTTCATAACTGATACCACAATTTCATTCCGCCAACCTTGTGCCGGTGCATTTAACCACTTAACAAATCCACAAATAATGTTGATTCCATTCATAGTATCATACTCCTGATCTCCAGGCCTTTGAATGTAAATATAAGAATATCAACCATCAACTTTGTGACTTTCGATGATATCGTGCTTCCAATCCACCAACTTTGTGTCCATAAATATCACACTCCTCCTTTATAAAAGGAGCCCGTGAAAGATGTCACTCTCCTTATCTAGTCAATTGTGTTTTAGACGGAACTACATGCACTTTGAGAGAAATGCATGGCCTCATCGAGTATATACATAGTGCTGTTTTTAATAATTTTATGGAAAAGACTCAACTGGACAACGAAAATGGATTATGGTCAAGTTGAATCATTTAAGACTTCACATAGTCATTTAAATTCCATATGAACTTCTGTTTTTTTTTAAATGAAATTTGCTCACTTGACAAGGGTCTACATATTATACCACATAAGAAATACCCATATGTGTGCATATTAATATATATATATATATATATATGTATATATATATATATATATATGTATATATATATATATATATATATATATATATATATATATATTCTTTGCTTAGTTCTAGTATAAGTTTTCATTTAATATATGACTGTATTGTACAGTAACATACTTTTTCAGGGCCCAGGAACTGATCGGGAACAGATATACCAATTTATATCCTCGTAATTTGAAATCAAGCTGTCACATTTAGCTATTCTGACTATCCAATTTATGTGCAAAACAACCATAACAATGTTCATCATGAAACAGAAAGAACTTGCTTTTCTAAGCAAGCTCAATAAGAAAGTTATATGTGTAAAAATGAATGAAGCACATATAAATACCCAGAAACGTGGAAATGGAAATTCAGAGTTTCACATTCATTGTCACCTTTGTTGTCTAAAGGCTTCAAGACTGTACAGGAATTTAGGTTTAATTACTGTGGTCAGATAGAAGCATCTTGCGGTATTAACATGTTTTCGACTTTCTTTTGATTCGAAAATCCTGTTGGAGCAGTTGAATTGCACTGATAATCACTTACCCTTTACACAAATTTCCTCTTCAGACTTCCTGCCTTTATATTTATACAATTCCTGACTCTGATATGGAAGGATGTATCAAACATCTCTTATGTAAAATATGAGAAAAACAACTTTCAAAACGTGATTACATTTTGTAAAGGAACATATTTTGATGATAATATGAACGATTGCCAGTCTGCATTTGAATACGATCAGTTTGTTGAATTGTTGAACTTTGTGACTGATAACACTAATGTCAAATTTAGAGATTCCATTTTCGACAGAGAATAAACCTATTTAAAACTCTAGAGGGCAGCACTGGGTGATAATGTACGTACTTTTACTGACTTGTATAATAACAAATCCTTTAATGGTTTGCTCTGTCAAATAGGTATACTTTTGCAAATGAATACTGTCAGGTTCGGACATATCAGGTCTTAAACTCCTCTACTGGTATTCCAATGGGTACGAATTGTGCGCCTCTTTTGGTCAATTTATATTTATTCTACTATGAGCATAAGTTTCGTGTAAAGTTGCCAAAAGGGAAGAAATTTATTATAAATATTTTAAAGTTTAAATTTACATATATTGATGAATTTTTACGCATCGAAAAAGACCACTTTTGAGAATATGATTCACAAATATACCCAGATGATTTTAAAATAAAAGAAACCACAGAAAATGACACGGAATGTTGATTGTTTGCAAAATAACGATAATAGTGGATTGAAGTTTAAATCATATGACAAACGTAATGATTTTAAATGTCACATAGTAAGTTACCCCCATATGGATAGAAGTATTCCACTCTAGCCAGCTTATGGTCTTTATGCATCAAAGTTAATAGCTTTTGGGAGGCTACACTCTAATTTTGACAACATGAGCTCTTGTCATTTACTGTTTCTTGTTTGTTTGTTTGTTTTTCTAACTGACATATTATACAATGCCTGTATGAGGCATGATATTTCTTAAAGTTGAGAATTCCTGGGATGAAACAGATTTCAACTACTAATATTTCTTGGTGCCTGTCTCAAGTCAGGATTCAGATATTTCCTTTCATACTGCAACTGATATTTGGTGACTGATATATAAAATATTGTAAATCTGGTACTATGTGTATCTTGAAATTCTAGATTTTGAACTAGCTTTTTTAATGACTGAACGTTTTTGACCATGGAGAGCTCTTGTTGATTTGGAATTGTTGTTCAGCTTGTACAGTATTGGTGAAAAGTTCCATTTTTCGTGACAGCCATTATTTCTGCATTGCCAATATGGGATCTTATCCTCTCTAGATGTTCAATAATTGCTTGATGGCTGTTCAAGTCTTCCTGTTGTGTCTTATGAAGTTCATGTTGGTTGGCCTTTCTAGATTTAAATGGTTTCATACATTGTCTGATTTCTCACTATGTTATTGACACATGGTTGTCTAACTACTTTTTCGTCAAAATTCGTTTCCCTCGTAATTGACATTAATCAGTCTGAAAATGAAATTTATCCTGAAGGCCAAATCTGTGACCGAGTTCTATGGATTAGTGTATTAGTGGAATGACCCTTCCAATGACATGAGTACATTTTAAGTTGCAACACATAAAAAGAACTGTTTTATTGATAATCTTGAAAATGTATAACCAGCTTTCCAGAAAAGGTCTTCATTAGTAGATTGCTTTAAGATTAACACATATGCAAGCAGTAAGGTGTGACAACGACATGTTTTATTTCCAGAAATGTATCTCTGGTAACTTCAAAGTGAGTAAGTTACTATTTTGGTTATAGTGAATAAACATTTTCACAGAATATGATCAAATGCTTTTGATTCAATAGGTATTTCTTCGGGATTTTAAAGGTTTAATTTTACACATTTTCATTCAATTTTGCACCACAATTATAGAGTATCATAGTTATGCTAACCAGCAATTCAGATACGTAAGTAGGGCATCTGGTGAGAAACACTCTGAGTGCATAACAGGAATGTTCTTTCCGTTGTTTTATGGCATTCAACCATGATTTTCCTTTACGTTTCGTCATTAGGTTTTTTTTTTTGGCAAGGCTTAAGATCAGACATGTCCGACAGAGACTACTGACAATATAGTGTGCATTTGCTTGTAAGTGTACTTCTTTTCATAGATTGTACCTAAAACATTATCATGAGATGTCTAAAGTGCTATGGAATGGAATATATATATATATATATATATATATATATATATATATATATATATATATATATATATATATATATATATATATATATATATATATATATATATATTTATATTTGTACATAAGGAAAATACTCTGTGTGGCATGTCAAGTTCGGTATTTATGTATGTGTTATGACAGTCCTGTGTAAAAAGTTGAACAAAGTCTGAGCTTTATTCTGAAATAAAAGCCATTATAGCACATTGTACAGCACAATACAATATTTGAATTTTTTTTAAGAAGTTGGTTTCGTAAAATATTTTATGGTGAAATTATTTGATGGTATGTATGGATACACTTTGAGCATGAATGCTGTACACTATCTATGGCAGCTATTCTTATTAGTTTAGCTTTATTTTCTAGCATGATTCACCCCCTGTTTGTGTGCCCTGTGCACCATTGTATTTGTGTCTTTTTGCCTGGAACCACTTCCTAGTTGTCAGTACCCTATTCCGCAGTCCGAACTCTTTATTCTCCATAAGCTAACCTGTCCCTGTCTAATCTATATACGTATGGAATTACCATTGTCCATACTGCACACGTTCCACTGTAAAATTTTGACATAGGCTGTATCAGCCCAAATAAATGAAAGGGTCTTCAGCGGGTAACTACTCAACATGTTTTGGAGCCTTTAACCCGTACATGTTACCTGGCGGTGATACTCAGCTGATTTCTGGTGCTATGTGTGCTTGATTGGATTAGTAGCCTACATGTATATCACATTGCACAGCCCAATCTGGTGGTGCATATACCAATGTGTGGATGCAGAAATAAATAAGTTGCCTGTCATTCTCAAACTTTTAACTCACAATCATGGCATTGTTACTTGTGTGACTGACCCCTTACACATTACAACAGCACATTCACGCAGAGGGAATGCTGAAGTGAAGAAATTGTTGTCAGATTTAGAATTCCAACTTTGAGTTTTACGGTGTCTCCACATAACATCACATCTATATACAGAGCGGTTGGAAACGGTTCAGACCAAAATTGACGATATTTTGGTGCAGAAACTGGAGGGTGCAAAAATTAGAAGCAACGTTAAGGGCTAAAACATGAGGAAAAACCTTCTCATATCTTTTTTCAGGAAGAAAAGTGTAGGGCTTAAAAAATGCATCAAACAATTAAACATAAATGGCAAAATAGTTACCAAGCCAACAGAAATAGTTGAGTCATGTACCAAATTTAATGGAATATTCTATAAAGATTCCAGGTTGATGTTACTTTATTGATTAGTTTCTTAAGGTAGAAGCACCAAAGTGGCGAAGTCACATAACTTTTGGGTATCGCTAAATGTATTTGTTTTTCACTTTCTGAAAGCACAATACTTGAAGTATATTGTAACCAAAAATCAGATAAAATACATTGATATTTATCTGTGAAAATTGTCTTCAAACTTTTGCAAGTTTAGCTGTCGGGTACATGTGCTGGTTTCTGTTTGTTAGGATATGGTAATTTGCGACGATGTTTCCACAGCAATCCCTGATCATTCATACACCTGGCAATGGGAAGATGCACACGACTGTTGCCAAGAACAATGGCGGCACTCTGAAGTGGAACAGAGGTGATTAGGCTACAGAACCGATTAGCATTATAAAACCAGGCCATTCAACGATGTAGAACTGGGTGACTTTCATGTTCTTGGGGTGTTCCTATATGTAATGGGAACTACGGGAAGAGTTATTTGTCTATATGGAACATAAACGATGCTAACTTCGGAGTCCTTTGATCTCGGTTTGCGATTGAATATAGATTAGTAACATCCGGAAGCCATTACCATGTTGGACGACGAAATTTAACAATTAGACTGGTCTCCTTCATTATGTTGAATTTCATCCAAGGTGTCCTATTTATTGTCGCATTTCATTTGAACATGTTACACTGTGAGTTTGATGGTTCTCTGGCTCAATTTTGGAGCCAGTATGGGTATTCATATGATCTAGCTGACTTACCTACAATCAGTCTTCATTCCTGTTCACACAGTGACAGCACAGTTCAGAGCACAGAAAGTGTAAAACCCAAAAAGGAAATTAAAAAAAAATGCCTAAAGCAAAGAAAGAAATGAAAGCCCAACTATGCAAGCCTTAAACTTGACAATCAGTTGCAGTGGGAGAGACGGCATAGCACACGAGATTACGCAACTGGGGTTAGTGTGTGTTATAGTGCATTGGTATAGCAGAGAAGGAAATGCAACATTTCTGAAGGCCTAGATCATATAACCCTCAGTGCTTCTATTCTGGTTCTTGCCTACTGAAACTAATATATCAACTTAGATCTGTGAATTTATATGCAGAAGATTTTTATTTAGTACTGTCTAATCGCAGTTGTCTTTTGCACAACGTGAATATGGATATGTTCATAAGCTTGTAGACCATCTCATGTTTCCATGTATGGGAGCAAGTATACAGTATTTCAATATTAAATATGTAGCCGGAGCTAGATAATGCTCTTGGGCCTATATTTATTCTCAAAATTTACATATCTCAGCGCAGATAATAGAGTGATTTCTTGGCGATTTAGTAGTGAGTTCCACATGTTCCCTTCCAAATAAATACAAGGCGTTCCCTTCCAGCTAATACAAGGAAAATGATATTCCTAAAATTGCATGAAAAGCCCATCACCTTTGGTGTAAAATATGTCCTTCAGTTACTTGTCATTTTGAATACATATGCCCGCCCCCACTCCTTCATATCGGGAGTACTATGATGACAAAGAAACAAACAGTCAGCTTGGCTCGTATAGTTACCAGGACTGATACTTATATTCATTTTATCTTTTCTAGATATGACGATCATGGATTTGTAAGTAAGTGTTACAGCACTCCAGCTGAAGAGAAACATGGCACACAGGAAGATGAGATTTACTAACTATTGCTCATGGGCTAGGAACTTGAGAGTAAGTCGCAGATAACAACATATGAATGATTTTCTGTTTATCCGAACTAAGTTTCCTTATGATACGATTTTATACATCATTTTCATAACATCTGATCTTTTAACAAAGTTGACAGTGCAGAACTTTGCCAAGATTTGACATGTAGTATTATATCTAGGTGTTGTTCAAAAATGTAATGCAGTATGTCAATATTGCGAATGATCAATTTTACATATAATAAACTAAATGGGGGGGGGGGGGGTAACCAACTAGTCACACTGCCTTTTTTTTCCCAGGAAAAAGAAGTGGGTCCCGACGGCTGTCAGTACACCTACCATGCCCAGATCCTGGCATTTCTATGCACCATGCTGCCTTTACAGGTCAAGGGGTACTTCGGCTAGTCGGCCTAGGGACAATCCTGCAGCCGTCAACTGTCCATTCACTTTAGCGTGGCTTTTGCATCACCAACCAGTGTCTGATTATCCTCTTCAAACAGGAACGCCGCTGTCGCCAATTTGCCTCTGTCGTACCATACTATCCCCAGGTCGATCCCAAGCTGGACTTGTTCCGGCGAGTGGTACAGGTTTTTTGGGACGTTGTTCCAAACCACGTTGTGCAATTACTCGTTGGCATTTTGTGTCACTGCCTGACTGCACGACTTCAGAAGATCTGGGTCTGCATGCTTCTTGAAGAGCGGGCAAGTCGCCTCTGTGACAGCAGGTGCCAGGGGATGAACAGGTGGCCTGCAACATAAATTATATATGCCAAATAAAGGGTTTGCTAAATGAATCAAGTTTTGTGTTTTCTCTGGGTGTTATAGGGCCGGGGAAATGTATATATATAAATATATATATATATATATATATATATATATATATATATGTATATATATATATATATATATATATATATGTATATATATATATATATTCATATATATATATATATATATATATATATATATACATATATATATATATATATATTGAACAAAAAAGTCACTCTAACTTCTTGCACTTTTGTTGTGAATAGCTCTCAAATTAGCTGGTACTGTGAGCTACCGCTGCAACGCAGCGATCACACCCGGGCTTTCCACTTGGCAACTGGCCTTTCTCCGTTGCTGGGTAGATCATTCGATCCTTGGTCGTCTCACTTGGTTCTGCCATTGGTTCATTTTGTGTCGTTTTTCTGCAATCGTCCAGTAGTTATACGGAAATTACGTGGGCACTTGGCGTTCTGGTGTCATACCTTTTACCCCCCCCCCCCCAAAAAAATGTCTTTAACAAATTCTGTCAAATTTACTTTGTGGTTCATAATATTCTGGTCTTTTCGCCACATTCAACCACTCCCGTCATTTCTATGTTTCTTTGTAGGAAGACTGTGGAAAGCTACCCCTTGCATTCAGGGGTATTCATCAAATTTACCCACTTTTCTTGTATTTGGCTTACAGTCAGAAACTTTGCAATTGTAGACTGTCATTGTAGCTTGTTAATACTTCCATAGTACGTTGGAAAAAAACAACAATGTCATTTGCCTGTACTTTAACTATGGCGCAATATGGCTGCTACATTAAATTGACCTAACCTACCGCAAGGTGCACTGGGAAATGTCCCTGGCACTTTAGCTAATTTGGACCTCATGTATTAGAGGGGTGGGGGGCTGGGGCAGGTGACTTCTACAGTATATGCATTTTTTTTTTGGTATTTTGCAAAGGAAAATGAAAAATACAAAGCATCAAAATCAGTGACAAAAAGAAAATTATACTGTGTGTGTTCTCTTATAGCATACAGTTCACATGTTTCAAGTCATAAGATTAATGTGTCCAACGTATGAACCTAATATTCTTGAAATACTCATACCCGATACTTCAGCTCTGTCGGTTCCAAACAAACAACTCTACATGATATTGATCTTGATATACCCAAGTACTATAATCAAAAGACACTCATTTAATTTTAAGTTCTCATTTAATTTTATGGACATTACAAATTTTAAATTCACCAATTCTCACATTTAACCTGTAAGTGTTTGTGCCCAGTGCTTTTTTTATTGTTGATGCTTGCACCATCTGGATTCTCCCTCGAGAGAGTCCTCGTGGTTGGGCGGGTTTGCATAATGTTTCAGCATGGCCCAGGTTGCTTGGACAGGGCTGCTGGGTCCCCTGCAAAAGTCCCAAGGCCAATCCCTTAGGTCTGCAGGGCTTTGACCCATGCCAGTGTCAGTCGCCCACGACCACCGGGATACTTTCCATTGGAAGGGACTTTTCCTACAAGAAAAAGAACATTTACTTTCATGTGTGAAGATTTTGTAAACGTGCATGGTTTTGATATTTTTGTTTCATTTTTGTAATTTTCCAAATAGTAACAACCATATTGTCATATACTGATACCTGAATCCATGTATTTGGGGCCTCTACTGTTCTTAGTTTTCATAAATGTTATTATTGTTGGCATCTCTTGTGACATCAAACTGTTCGCTGATGATACCAGCATATTTGACCCAGTCACTTCTGGTAGGCGTACAAATACTGACCTTGGAAGAATCTTTGTTTGGGGCAAACAGTGGAAAGTTACATTTAATGCAAGTAAGTCTCTAGCCATCTTGTTTTCAGCTAAACACAACAAGCCTGATCATCCACCTTTATTTCTTGGCGAATCTTGAGTCCCGGAATGTTTAAATCATACCCATCTGGGAATCACCCTTTCTCATAATTTGAAATGGAATGCTCACATTACAAGAATCATTGACAAACAAAGAAATGCTTAATTTTATTTTTTAGACTTAAATATAGATTATCATGTAACACCTTAACCAGACTATACAAAGCCATGATACGCCCAATCCTGGAATATGGATGCATCATATTTGATAACTGCACGATGGACCTGACAAATTCACTTGAATCTGTTCAGTATGAAGCAGCACGCATTTGTTTGGGTACACTTAAATGTACTCCACGACAGCTTTACTACCAACTTTGGCCAGAAGGCGCCGATACTATAAACTGATTATGTTTTACAAAATGGCTAACAGGCTGAACCCCGCTTATCTTTCGGATCTGGTCCCACTTGATGCCGTTCATCCAACCTTCCATCTTCGCGACCGCCCGAGTTTGAGACAAATAAAGTTTACACCCAACGGTTTTGGTAATTCTTTCTTTCCACTACTATTAAACTTTGGAACGACCTTCTGGACAAGATAAGGCAATCTACTTTACTTGCTTAATTCAAATCGAAACTAAAAAGTACTCTTTTGTCTGTTGATCCTTTCCCAGGTCGCCACTCGCACGGCAAAAGATTTCCTAACATTATACATACACAAGTACGTTTGGATTGTTGTCGTCTAAATTCTCATCTTCATAGACTAGAATATTCTTCCGTCTGCTGCATGTAAATCTTCATATCCCAATGAGAGTAAAAACCATTTTTTCCTCCAATACCCCCTGTTTTCATAAAATAGTGTATCCTTGTTGTGAACAGTATGAAATATTTTGGCACCGGAGGTCAATGAAAACCTAGACGTTCACTCAGCAGGTATTATAGTGCTTACTTATCTGATGCATGGTAATGGCAATCTTTCGCCAAGTGACAACTTTTTTGATTGTGTCCAAAACCTTTATTATATATACTACGGGTTGATACCTTGAGGTACGAGATGGATATCATGTTAGTATACTGACCATTTTTTAAGTCCTCAGATGTCGTTTTGTCCTGTGTGTTTTGTACATATGATTGTGTGTCTCTCTGTGTCTGGAGAGCCATTCACTTAGTATTACTGTACTACTTGGCAATCCAGGTAAAATAAATATGTTTAAAATAAAATTGTCTTTCAATTTCATTAAATTAAAATTTAATTGGCTCTGAATATACATATGTCAAAATAGATAAAATGAACCGTTGAAGACATAAATTTTGAATTCAAGAAATCTTTTAATAACTTTAGCATCTTCAATCTTTAGTAAGTTACATTTGTTTCGAGGAAAATATCATATACTGGTACATTTAGTACCATAATTTGCCTCCTTAGCTGACCAAGCTCCATGTTATCCATGCATATATTACGCTTAGTCTGCCCTGCCATGATACAAACAGTGAAACTTGTATTTAGCACCCGACATGAAGACACTTCTGTACCTGTATCTGTGTTTTATTTTAGTACTTCTGAAAAACACATGCACAGCCCAAAGCATATCTCGTAAATATAGTGATTGCTATCATTCCTTGCCCTTTTACCCCAAAACCAAAGTGACATGATTGGCTTGCTACGTTTTCAAAATAAATAAACTTTGACTGGAAAACAACAAACGCTACGCATCATTTTCAAATGCACTTGTTACCCTAGTGGCTATTGAGGTTACCTTTGTTTCTCTCCAGTTCTCTCCCAAGCCCGGTCCCCATTCTTTTTTGGATGTGCCCGATGTACTCTCCCTTCTCCACAATGAAGTCTTCTCCATAGGGTTCTCCTTACAGATTTTTTTGTAAGCAGATGAGTCGCTGTCACCAATGTATGGATTATACCTCACCATTGCACTTGTACATGGATCTGCTAAACAGCTCAGGAGCCCCTAAAAATTCAAATTTGTAAAGTGCAAAATACGCCTACATGTAAATGATCTAAATATTCATAACCATTACCCCTATTCAACAATTTGCATGTTTGTACAATCAGTCCTTATAGTATAATGGTTGACAATGTTGGTTTTTGCTCTTCTTGTACCAATAAACATGAAGACTTATGGGTAGGTATAAACATATGTAAATAATAAATATGTATATTGTATATTATCATCAATGTATATTTTTAACAATTATGTGGATTTAGTCAGGTATCTTTCCATTTTTCATTTTATTATTCAGTCAATATAACTTTGACAAGTATGTCCACTAAATTATCGATGAAATACTGTACACAACATAATTAATTCTAAGGTGTACTGAATCATATCATACCATCCGCCTTCATGGCAGACAGTGCCTGAGTGATTCATGAGGCCGTTGGGTCTATGGTTGAAATATCAGTCTATGTACTCTGCGCACTGTTTTTGTCCTTGTGGTTCCAACTCTGACAGGCCCTGCACGTTATACTCATGTAATGCCTGTCCAGTACCTCTCCCGTGTCCGCTGATATGGCGGTCACAAACCCGTGCTTACTGTTGGCACCTCGACTCAGCCAGGAACCATCTAGGGATACTGGGATGTCAACAACCTGTTGACGCATGTCTTCTTCTGTCATCTACACCTTGGGATCGACTCCTTCCACTAGACCCTCCCTAATTCACTTCCTCTTCACTTTCAGAATAACCCTGTGAAGACAATAAAGAAATTGCCAGGAAAAGGGGTGCATGTTTTGAACAATCTTCACTTTTTGAAGTACCACTACCTGTCTTGTTACATTACCTCACATCCCACGTGCCTCCCCATGTAAGAGTCAAGCAAGAAAGAAGGAAAGAATGAAAGAAAGAATGAAAGAAAGAAAGAACTCCCACCCTGACATACTAAAGTACACTAAGTATACACACTTATTTACGTAATAACTATACATGTACATCATTCATATTACATGTGAATAATGAAGGGACATATATTTACTTGGAAACCAATGACATATTGTGTTTGAAGACAAATAAATACAATTTCCACGCTTCTGCAGAATTATGGAAAACAAAAGTACAAAAAAACATTTGTTCATAATATTTTTTTTTCACTTATGGCTAAAACGCAATCAGTCCTCTCGGCAAAGATCTACAAACACAACTTGGCTATAATCTTTCAAACAAAGTAGATACTCATTTGAATTTGTCCATGTTTGCATTTTGAATACTCGCAATTATATCTATAGAATAGTACCTGCTGCATGTGACCGCCCCTTTGCCTAGCTATAAGTGTCATATACAACAGGTGGTATTTCACCACAGGTAAAGATACAATGATTAAAGACTACTGTGTCACACAACATATGGTCAAAAATGCATATAGTCACTCACGGCAGTGGTCACATACACCACTGATCAGGTACCACTGTACATGCAATAGAACGGGACATGATAACCTGCAAAACAACCCTAGTATAGGTATTTTGTGTGCTCATCAACGAGTAGTAACAAGCAAGGCAAATAACCAATTTGATGCTGCTGACAAAATACGACGTTCTAACGTATTTCCGAACATTTACAGTTTAAACATATATTTACCATGCTTGAATGAATATAACCAGAATTATCATTGTTTCACCTTCATTATATGTTTATGCAGATAGCTGGTAGACATAGGTTTACCACTAACAGTAGTTGTGTCTTGTCTGTATGGCAAATGTTCACATTTGTGTGCTGTGAAGTGATAGCCATCGACCAATCCATACAGCATTAGCGTGTATCGGCCTACATCCTTCTCAATAATCAAGCTTTTCAATGTTGAGACGTGAAACTTTGTAATTGAGTAATAACCATAGATAAAGACGGAAATTTCATGATTTTTCATTTTAAAAAAATCGGAGCTTTTAAATGTGCTACACAGCAGCTAAATAGATAAACATTACAGTACCTGTCAGAATCTTCCTGTAACCCTTCATGAGCTGAAACACCCCATGGGGCTGTGTATTTTCTCCGGGTCGTTTTTAGAATTGGTGCCTGCAAGTTCCTATGGCTCGCAAAGGTAGCTGCTCCTCTCTGTCCCTTCCCAATGGTCTGCATAGCGAAGACACTCAGCTTGTTGACTTCTAGTGCCCCAGGAGGTGTAGCTTTGCATATCCACTTCCCTGCCTCTCGTACAGTAGATTCCACATTGTTACATTTCAGTGTCATATACGAAGCCCAGCCACGTTGTCGTGTAAAATACTCCATATATGTCAACTTGTCGACGTGACAGTGTCAACAAACATCACGGCACAGTCTATCAAAGTCTGCAGAACAGACATATCAATAATATGGTTACCGTCTGGTGGTCGAATAATCTCTTCAATGACTGGGAAAGAGTCACACAACACGGCATCTTCCGTGCACTGATCCATGTCCCGGGGATGGACGGCATCGCCCAAAAGTTTCCTTCCTGTTGAACAGTTTGCATGTAAACTGGCTCGGTCTGGGTCTGTGATCTGGTCTCTCCTCTTTGCCAGTCGCTGTTTTACACTCCCATTCATTTGCTGCTTTGTACGTTGATACCTGGGCATTTTTCGGTTTTGCGTCGCTTCCCCTTCCAATCGTAAATATTTTCCAAGATCACTGTAGGTTGTACTAACTCAGAGTTTTCCAAAACACAGCATGCCGATGTAGCGGACCATCGCCTTAATAAAGGCATATTTGTCTTTGATCGGAGGTGACGAGAAGTGAGTGAGCTAATCTTGCTAGGTGAGCAAACTTTCATCCAACAAACTGTCAAAACCTCTTCCTGCTCTGCTGAGCAGCTGCCATTTTCAAACAGCCTTGTTGCTTGGGTCAAGGTCACATGACCTGCTAAATCCGCTTACCATGCCCTTTCATGTCAGGCAGCGTGTGTGTAACCATCCACAGAAAGCTGACAGCATGGTGGTTGTAGAAGGATTTGACTTCAAAGACTCTCTTTTTTGGCCAGTAGACGGCCGAGTATTCTCATATCAAGCCAAGTATGAAAGCCCCTACTTGTTTGTAGCCCCTACTTGAAACTTTGGGCCGGATGAGTCAGCTCTCTCCATGTAACAGCCAATGAATGCTTGAACATTGACCACTATGCCTTTCATTGCAATTTTCTCAAAACCGGGCTAAATGTGTGATCTCATACACACCCAAAAACGGCTTCAAATAGCAACACAATCAATTTCATGACGTTCAAATTTTATTCTTGATAATGTTAACATCTGTGAGATATTGAAAAATATATAGCTTTGCAGGTAACATAAGGGATTTAGACAAGCTGCATTAGGTCAAAGTCGACAGTTTGCGTTACGCTCTCCTAACGGCGCCGCCACCTCAAGGATATACTAGTTTTAGCGGGAGAAGTGCTGAGAATGTGACTTGCCGTTCAGCAAATGAGAAACTATAAGTCAGCTGTTTGGGATAGTTTACCTAAGATATTCTACCAACAATTTTGGTATTTGTTTGGAAATCATTCTGTTGCTTTGATTGGTAATTGTCGTGAAAATGGCAGCCTCACTCCTTCACAAGGATGTGGTGTTATTTTGCTACTCTGCAAGTCTACTTCTAAAGCTGATGATTTATATTATTGGAGGCCTATTAGCCTCCTTACTGTTGATCATAAGATTTCGTCTAAACTAATGTCTCAGTGGTTATGTCCCGTTTGACTTTTTATTATTCATGAAGATCAAAGTTGGGCTGTTCTTGATCGATTCTTAAAAGATTATTTTCATATGTTACGAAATTCCTTTGATTATGTACAACAACAAAAAAAGACTCCGATGTGCAATATTAGCCCTCACTCAGTCTAAAGCTTTTGACCTGATCTGTGCCATGCCTCTACCAGCAGCTACGTGTTGAGTGGGAGTTTCCAAAGATAGAATGCACTGAGGTGAGGTCCTCTGTGTCAAATAAGTTCTTGACTGCGCAGGACAGCAATATTTCATGGAAAATAACTCATCGCATCGTGCCTGTTAAATCATGGTTATACAAGTCTAAAATTCTCAAACATACCAAATGTCCCTTATGTACCGGTGAATAAACACTATCTCATTTAATTTGTGATTTTTTTCTTTTTTTTTCTGGTAAATTTCAAAATACAAGATGATACTGTTCTTTTATTTAGTTTGATGTGACGGAATTTGGTAAACGCAAAAACAGATTTAGTTCTGTTCCTCCTAACCTTGTAAAAAAAGCGCATGTGGTCGTACAGGAATGCAATAATATTTGATAATGTGGATAGAGAGGTGTCCTTATTTGCAAGGTACAAATCCTAAGTCAAACTCCAATGTAAGCCAATTTGACGCAATTTGGGCTTCCGAAGTTTGCAGAATAATGGTGTTAGTCAACAACAATAGCAATTTCCCCTACGGGTCATTTATCTATAACATGTGGCAGGACAAATCTGGACTATGAACTCAGTCCGGATCTGTCCAGTAACATAACTCAAAAACTATTCACAAGTATTGTCTAATATCTATCATGTAAACATCTCTGGTCCTTACCATCTTATAAATATAAGAAAAAAAATCCAATAATCTATACTTTTTCAGATACCGAAAAAACCATCCCATTGGATCCCACGGGATCCTATTGGATATCCCATAGGATGACCTTGTATCCCATTGGATCCCATGGGATCCAATTGGATCACCAGCTTCTGGTCCATCCCATTGGATTATATTTTACACCTACAAATGCAATTAAAAGTCATAAGCCATTCACATTCCCTTCATACATCATAAGTCACGGGTTATTGTCTGTGGTGCCAATTTTGTATAAAAGTTTAGATGACCATAATTCAGACACTAGATTTGATAACAGAGATTGTTTTGATATTCAAATCTAGTATGATTTCAGTTTGATACCAGTTTGCCTTCAGGTGCTTCCAAATGTTTTTATGGATTTTGTTATTTTCAAAGAAAACACCATCCTTCTTTGTTTGTACATATTCAGTCTCATTCCTTAGGACTCTCCCATTGGATTGTCCCACTGGACCATCCCATTGGATGCAGTGCAGAAATTGCACAAGTGTCAAACTTAATATAAGTATCAAATCATATAGTGAACAATAACAAATATACAATCAAACTATTTAAAATAAGTGGTTTTTTAAGAAAACACCCATATTTTGTTCATTAGTCGATACTCATCTCCATCCTACAGGACCATCCCATTGGATGCAGTGCAGAAATTGCACAAGTGTCAAACATGGTATAAGTATCAAATCATATAATAAATAATAAATATACAATCAAACATTTAAAATGCGTGTTTTTTCCTAAAAAAAACACCCACATTTTGTTCACTAGTCAATATTCATCTCCATCCTACAGGACCATCCCATTGGACGGTCCCATTGGATGCAATGCAGAAAGTGCATAAATACCTTTTACAAGTATCAGCCAAGTGATTCACTACTATTCCAAATATAATAATGAGTTTTTGTTTTGTTATTTTTTATGAAAACTCCATATTTTGTTCATTTGTCAATATTCATCTCCATCCTACAGGACCATCCCATTGGACGGTCCCATTGGATGCAATGCAGAAAGTGCATAACTACCTTTTACAAGTATCAGCCAAGTGATTCACCACTATTCCAAATACTATGAGTTTTTGTTTTGTTATTTTTTAAGAAAACACCACTATTATTTTGTTCATTTGTCAATATTCATCTCCATCCTACAGGACCATCCCATTGGACGGTCCCATTGGATGCAATGCAGAAAGTGCATAAATACCTTTTACAAGTATCAAGCCAAGTGATTCACTACTATGTATTCCAAATACAATGAGTTTTTGTTTTGTTATTTTTTAAGAAAACACCTTATTTTGTTCACTAGTCAATATTTAACTCCATTCTACATTGGATGAAAGGCACTTACTTCTTTTTCAGGCATCAATCTGTACAGTTCACTGCTAAAACTATATGTATTCAAATAATTCTAATTCCTAATGGGAGCATGTTGTGTCATTTTCAAAGAATCACCAGGATCTTTTATTATATTTGTAAATACTGAACTTCATCCAATATAACCATCCCATTGGATGAAATTTATACACACTTAACACTGGCATAATCAATTCAGATATTCCAACAAATACAATTCTTGGTCTATGCTGGCTCCTGGCAGTCGCGTAGGTGGTGTGATCTTGTGTGACCCAACAATCAACTGCATGCCAACCAGCAAGATGGATGTGTATACGCTCTTTTCACTGTGTTCCGCATTTTAAAGCCAAAACTTAGCGTTATGCTGGACTCAGCTACAAGAAATGAAACCACCATCATGACCCTACTGGCATACACTATCCATCTTTTCATTTTTAATTGCTGAGTGCGGCGCAAGGAGTTTTAATGCATGCAAATTGGCCAACTTTGCATCATTTTGTGCAGAAAAATCACAAAAAACTTGGCTTTTTATTGGCTGATTTCAATGAAAAACACATCGATGGACCTGCACGGTTCTGATTCAAATGATGAGACTGGTTGTGCACGCATAAATCCCCCGTTTTTGAACTTGGTACATTAGGACACCAGATGTAAGTGACCAGATACAAGCGAAAGTGGAACCATAGATGGAACAACAAAGGGATGATACTGAACACGCTTTGTAGTTGTCACGCCCAGTTGGCCATAAAATGAATTAGCACTCCCATTGGTAGTCCATCTATAGCACATCCCTGGTCAAACCCTACAAAGTCCCCGCATAACAGCTAGGGTCTTCATTTAAGGAACTTTCCTTAAATTTAAAATGGCCTATCATTTAAAAATAAGGAAAGTTTCTTAAAGTCACTTTCTGTAGACTTAAGGAACTTTCCTTATACTGGTCTACAATTGAAGAATAAGGAAAGTTCCTTTAAATGGCTAAATCCGATTCTGTGTAGATTTCAGAAAGATGTATAGATTTAAGGAACTTTCCCTAAAAGGTCCTCGATTAGAAAATAAGGAAAGTGCCTTTAAATCACAGGAATCACATTCTGAAAATTTCCTTAAACTGGTCTATGGTTGAAAATTGTGGATGTTTCTTTAAATGGATAAATCACTATCCTGAAGATTTACAGACATTTCCTTTAAATGGTCTATGATTAGAAAATAAAGTGAGTTCCTTAAAATATAGAAAACACATTCTGATGAATAATTAGAGAACTTTCCTTAAACTGGCCTATCATTCTAAAATAAGGAAAGTTCCTTAAATATGTTAAAGTGACAAAATCACATATTAAAGATTTCAGAATTTTCCCTTAAATTGGTCTTGGGTTGAAAAATTATGGAAAGTTCCTGAAAGCGATCAAATAACATCCTGTTGTTTTAAGGAACTTTCCTAATTTATTTCTGCTTTTCTGCATCTAAACCATACAGTTCAGCTATTAATGACAGGCAAAAATTGAAAATAGACCTATTCTCAAAACAAAATTCAGGGTAAAAAAGGTACACATCCTGGGAAAAAAAACTTTCCATTTTGGAAAGTTTTATTTTTCTATATTACTAAATATCTACAGGTATGTTACATATTTAATCACCAGGCAGACTGATGAGTGCATCAATATTAATGTCAGATATCTCAACTGAATCAATTTGAAAGTCAAACGGATTAGCCCTATTTGAATCATGAGTAGAATTGAGGAATAAAAATATTCTTTGTGCATTGCCATTAGTTATGTGCATTATATATAAGGCTTGACAAATATGGACTAAGAATCGGGTCCGGATCTGTGCCTGAACATTGCAAAAAACAAAACAAAGTAAAAAGCTGATAGTCTGCATGTTAACAAGGGTGACCATTGTTGTTGTGCATATATATACATATATATACCAAACAAAATTTCCTACGGGGTCTCAAATTCCAGATATTGGAAAATTACCTGGAATACCATGATGTCCTGTGGTATCCCATTGGACAGCCCATGGTATCCAATGGTATCCAGCTGGATCCTAGCTTTTCATTCATCCAATGGGATCCCATAATTTTTTTTTCTCACACAAAACTGCTCAGAACTAAGCTATACAAAGCCACATATTAAAATTTTACTGGTAAAACATTTATTAAAGATTATCTACAAGTTTGCTTGAAAAGTTCAAACTTATTGATCAAAAATATATATAGATGTGTACATATTATTGGAGACTGTGAAATCCCAAGGTTAAGCCCTTTCCAGTAATGGTCACGTCTCCCATAGGAACCATCTTTTCAGAGTTCCTGCATGTCTTGTAATTCATTAACATGTTGTGTTCTATATTTAGAGCATTCATCACCTATAAAAATCTACATTTCAGAGTCTATTTTGTGGAGAGTTCATCAAAATGTACATTTTGTTTGGTCCAACTGTACAACTTTACATGTGTAGGTAGGATCAGATCTGTGGTTAAAATTTACTGATCATTGTAAAGACCTAAGTTTCAAAAGTAATGTTGATAGTTACATTAACCTTAGGGAGGGGGCGGGGAGGGGGGCATACCCATATTTTAGGATGAGTAGGCTCCACTGAGGTTACAAAACCCAGACCCCATGGGAACTGAATCAATGTTATTAAAAGGGGTCTTTGGGAGCTGGTTTTTATAAAGTTAGTTTGTTGGCCACTTCCATTTGGTGGGGGGGGGGGGGAGGAGCAATCACTCAGACCCATTACAATATACAGTTGACTATTAAAAATGGGGCATTTAGGACCAATAGTTTGAAAACTGGGGTGTTTGACAGTGATAAATGCTAACAAAACAGGCAGTCTTTCCCTGCAAAGCTTCTCCCTAATGTTTAGTAATGGGAGTACACTCCCCACCCCCTACTCCCAGCTGAGGTAAATTGAGCATGATAATATTACTGTGGCTCTCTGCTTATGCCCTGCGGTCCTGTGTGACACAGGTGGCCTAGGAAAAAATAAAAGGAAAGAAAAGAAAAATAGATGAGGTGGAGGAAACCATGGTTATCCTAACAGCTTGTGCTGCCATGTTTTCCAGGACCACAGCCAAGGCAAGGGTTCCACCACACACTCTCTCACAGCTGTGGTGGGCCCCTGGTCCTAGATATATCCCCCAACACTCATCGCTTGTAGTCCCCACCCCACCCCCACCCCCACCCCCACAAAAAAAAAAAGAAAAAAAGAAAAAAAGAAAAAAAAACAACTCTCATACACCCTATCCCTGCCTCTAAGGCTCAGGCATTTCCCATGGGAGACCCCATAGGAGCCCTTATAAGGGCTACCACCATTCCCGCTCCTCCCTGCACTCTCAAATTATAATTTACCCCGTCGCTATTATGCCCTATCAGTTCATTTTCTTTTCTCCCAGCACCGTACCAGGTAGCTACTCTTGTAGCTAGCTGCCCAGTTACAAAAAATGTTTATTTGAAAGAGATGATGCCGATAACATTTGATACAGCTTGTGAGGAGAGAGATCACATTTCGCCTTGCCACCATCAATGCATGCATAAAGCTGTGCCTATTTTGTCTTTGGGCCAGGAAGGTCAAAATCACACTGAGCCAGTGTCCACAGTGCTGGCAGTCTCTGTGTTTAGACCAAGCAGACCAGAGCTTCATGGACCTCACTGATCTAAGTAGTATCCCATGCAGAAGTTTAGCCCATCAAAACAGACCTATGTTATGGACAATATATATATATATGTATATATATATATATATATATATATATATGTATACATATATATATATATATATATATATATATATATATATATATATATATATATATGTATGTATATATATATATATATGTACATATATATGTATATATATATATATATATATATATATATATATATATATATATATATATATATATATATATATATATATATATGTGTGTGTGTGTGTATATATATATATATATATATAGGGTGCGTTTTTTCTTTTGTATTGTTTTTGGGGTTTTTTGTTTTTTTTGTCAGTTTTTTTGTTTTTGTTTTGTTTTATTTTTTTGTTTGTTTTTTTTTTCTGTTTTTTTTTTGTTTTTTTCTGTTTGTTTTGTCAAGGATACAATGTGAGCTCCAATAAAGTTTCCAAATCAAATTTCTTTGGATACAGTAAATGTCGAATAGTATTGCTAATTTTTTTTACAGAAGTTTCATGCTTTGAAATAAGTTTGAAATGCTGTAAAATGTTCTTTAAATTTGTATTTTTGACATATCACTGTACTTTTAATTTCCCTATTTTGCAAACAATTCCTATTCAAATAATTTTATTATACTGTTTAACTGTGTTTTTTCTTTCATGGTTTTGAGCCATCAGCTAAAGATGAAAATAAGAGAGCAGTGAAATTAAAGCAATTTACAGTAGTCATTGCCACTTTGGCACTAATAAAATAGGCAAAACATTTGTGTTCCTTTCAAACTTAATGAGTGTGATATTTGAAAGGTTAATCGGGTTTGTAAAGTTCAGCTTTTGTGATCCACATTGTAAAATAATGTGGGGCTGATATGGAATGAGTTTACAAATACATGTATGTATGACTTCAAGATCATAGTATTCAATCTCTCTCGAGGCCCACATAGAGGGAGAACACACATTATTTAACTGTTAAGTCTTTTACTTGATTAAATACCAGTAGACATCAAACACAGCCAGTGATGACTGATAATGATGGACATTCTGGTACAGTGGAACCTGCTATTTAAGACCACCCATAATGCCAGACAAAAGTGATCACATATGACAGGTGGTCTTTCACTGCAGGTAAGTTAGTAAAGAAATTAAAGGACAGTGTCTTGAAAGGGCAGTCTTAAAATCTAGTGTGGTCTTTTACGAGAGGTGGTCTTAAGAGCAGGTACCACTGTATTATCAAAGCCACCAAAAGCATGCTCAATTCCATGCATTCCTTATTGCGAAGTATGATATGTGCCTGAATGTCACGTGACAATCAAAATATAACAGGCAAATGCTCTTAAAACCCTCTCGACATCAATTTGATAACACCAGGTGATCTTGAAAATAGGTCAAGGTCAATGAAAGCTGAGCCCAACCAAGCATCTGGTGACATGCTTCCACTGTCCACTGCATAAATTTCATAGTGGGTGCTCAATTTTTCAAAAAATTTGGTTGGTATCAAAGGATAACAGCCTTGTCTATGTATATTGTAGTAAAAGGTTTATTCAATTTCCTCACATTCAGAGTATACATGTAGGCCTACTTTCAAGAGGAAGGGGGGTACCCCCCCCCTTTGTTTTTGTTTTTTGCAATGTGCACTTGCATATTCAATCCCTTTACAATGGCCCATATAGGCAAGAACGTGGCCAGAATCTATAGTTTAACACTATAATTTTATAAAAAAAAAAGTCCAAAATCTATATTGAAAACATATTGAAGGTCATCTGAGGTCCAATTTTTTCAAACATTTCCTTAAGAACGGGGGGGGGGGTAGGGAGGGGAAGGGGTATCCTCTTCCTGTACCCACCCATCTCCTCACACTCTTCACTATGTTCAAATATCCTATGTTTTTTTTCAAAAATGTTAACATCCATGCCCACTAATAAAAAATGATAACAATTGTGAATGCCCCCATACAGGAATATTGTATAAAACCAACATATAGGGTTATTTCAGGTCTGATGGGGTGGATCCCATATGCTAGTTCAAGGCTGATTCTTTACAAATCCCCAGTAGCTTTCTGTGGTTTACTGATCAATTAGGATTATGGGTACTGAATTGGCATCAGTAGGATAAAATGTGATGGACACAAGACAAAGGGTTCAGATCAGGTTTCCTCACCCTGCCTAAGGAAATGCATGTTAACCTACACATACACTCAGGCTCATGGGCCAGACCAATCTTTTCCTCCAGGTCTGTCCAAACAAACAGCTTATGCTCATTGACAAAGGGGGTAAGGGGGATTTCAGTGTACTAGTACAGAATATAATTTTGCTCCATTACATAGTAAAGAAAAGATAGATATTCTAAAATGATGGATAGTGCAAAGTAAGGAAAATATGAGGCCTTCCAGTATGCTGCTGCAAAAAATAAAATGCCCCTGGTTGGCCAGTACAGAAATACCTGATCCCCCTCTTTCTGATAGAACAGTGACATATGCCAGATCTGTCTGCCCACAAAGCATGTGCTTGTTTGCATGGGGAGAATTCATAACTACATGTACACATCATGTGTGATAAATGTTAATAAATTACAAATGACAAATCTAATTCTTTTTCCTCCACTTGTTTCTTTCAGTGCAACCCCCAAACTTCCAACTATTTTTTGCCACACTGAATGTGTGTGTCAGTCCATCAACATAACCTCCTTTATGTGAACGTTTTTTATTATTATTATTTTTTTGGAAATCAACAGTATGCATTATAACTTAATCAATGCTCAAATTTGGCCATAGCATTTTTGTAAATCTTGGATTTGTCGCTGTTAAATCAGCTGGAGCCCTGGAGGAAAGAACACAGATACAGGAGACCATCGGTCAGTTACAGTTAGCTGGGGAAGGGAGACCTGTAATTGAGACTCAATTTTGCATTGTGCACAGATGCCAACTAGGAACAAAATGTGCTTCTCAGTGAATCTGTTTGGCTCTATAGCAGCCTTGACTGGACAGTGTAATACTTGTTGGGCATAGCAGTTGTTTGACGAGTGCCAACATCAGAAATTTTACCCAGTCTGGGAAGCTGCTACTGAGGCAGCAAATCTGTCTGTGCACTTTTAAAATTTGCACAAATCAAAATGCTACAACTTTGGTTAATTGGAAAGGCATACAGCACAATCCAATGAACTGAACCTAGGATGGAACCTCTACCTATTATAATGTTGACTATATTCAACATTTATGTTGGTCAAGTGTCCCTTATTAGCATTAATTGAAATTCTACAACTTTAGTTTTTAGCTCTGCTGACTAAAGGTGGCAAAGCTTATGCGGTCACTCATTTCTGTTTGGCAGTTATTCTGTCGTTCCATCTGTAGACAATTTGCTTGCCAACACGATAGCATGAACAATTTTAAAGTTAGCCTCTTGAAATTTTTTGGACATGCTCTACGAGTGACAGTCTAGATTCTTTGCATTATTGGTGATGCCATCTACAGGACTACGTAATATACAGGCCAAAAAGTGAAAAAATTGAAAACACTCTAGAGTCCTTGATTTGTGGTGGATCTTTATAAAATTTGGTGGAAGCATTTGGGACGCTTATATGTGGAATCTGAACAGTACTGTTGGCGCTACGTACAGGTGAACGGAAATTAATGAGCCAATATGTGCTCAGAGCTATCATGAGAAATAATCAAGCTAACTTAATCAAATGTCACAGCATATCTGTTTCATGTCTGAAAGTATATTACATAATATGGGTGACCTTAGCCCACTTTCTCAAGGTCACTGATGGAATAAATTTCAGGAGATGATATTCTTGTGATGGTCATTCTATCTTTACATGTGAACAAATAGGCATTTTACCATTATAGGCGTATTATAGAGAAGCACGTTTATAAAAAGTGGAGTGCTGGTGGTTCTACCGATGGTTTTCAATGGAACTAACGTCATAGGTGTAAAATAACCACAGTAAATTCAGTATTATGATCATAAATAAAGATGGAGCTTTGAAACTTACACCAACTATGTATTTGTTCAGTAATCAACCTTTATGAAAATTTGGATGCCCTTGATCCAGTTTTTGGTCAAAATACAAATTACAGATGTCATTGATAATTAAGTACAAAATATTGATATAAGTGAGCTAGGGTTACTAAATTGATACAAAATATGCAATTTACATGAGTATTTTATAATCCATAAATCACCTTTAACCTGCTTGTTTAAAGGTCACTGATTGATACAACAACCCACAGAATACAGATATACCACAAACGAACTACAAAAAAAGATTAAAACATTCATAAATATTCTCCTAACTTTTCTAGTTAAATAAAATGATATGTATACATACATTATCTGATTTATCCTTTTGTCTGTTAATATTCATTACAAACATATTATACCGTGATAAACCTTCCAATAACATCATGCAAATTAAAGCCACCTATATAATTGACCTTTGCATTTTCTCAAGTTCAGAAGCCAATTGAGGACACAACTTCGAAATGAAAATGAAGGTGCAATATATAGCCATGGTGCTAGCTGAGCTTTAGGTCCATGGGCCTCTTGTTGGTTCCTAGGATGTGTGTACAACACAAACATACAAGTTGGAAGTTGCAATTTCACCTCTACCTGTAACAGTATTCAAGATATCCAACATTTAATTTATTCAAGTGTCCCAAATTAATATTAATTAAAATTCTACAAGTTGTGTATGCTGCTCATGTGATATATGTATAAAAAAAAACAGGGGGGAGAGGCTCTTCTACTTTTTATGGTTCTGAGTGATCACCTTCTTGTCATAGGCTCAATTTGAAATGTGAGCACTTGGAAGATGGAGGAAGGCTTTAAAACTGTATTACCAGTTTGCTAATGCTTTTTTTAAAAAAGAAATTGGACAGTTTCATTAAAAACTCAAAATTTTGCAGGGTCTTATCTCCATGCATGGCATAAAAATTGCCATTTTATATGGAATATCTAGATGTTTAGAATTATGAAAATTCGGGGCATTCAAAATGTCAAACCTAGAATATCTCAAAACCATAGTTGTATGCAGATTCAGATAGGTTCCTTGACCAAGCCATGTCTGAGTGCAAACCCAGATATTTTTTTTTATAAAAAATCTTTTTCTTTCTTTCAATGTGCATGTAAAGGTTTGTGACACTTGCCAATATAATGGACAGTAACTGAAAGTAGTAGAATTTTAAATTATGCTAATTAGGGGCACTGAAAAAAATTAAAAGTTGAATATCTCCAAGACTATTGCAGATATAAATGCCTTTCCAACTTCAGTTTGTAAGTTTGTGGCAAAGCCAAATTCAACGAACCATGAACCAAAGTCATAGGACTTTGATTTATGCAAATAGGGTAAATATGCAAAATGTAAATCTTGAATAGCTTCAAAACTATTATAGATAGAGGTGTCATTCCAACTTCCATTTACAGGTTTGTGACATATCCGCATCATACTGAAACATGAACCAAAGTTGTAGAATTTTAATTTATGCAAATTAGGTGAATACACAAAATTTAAATTGAATAGCTTCAAAGCTGTTATATCTAGAGGTGCCATTTCAACTTTACTATATAGATTTGTGACATACATGCATCCAATGAACCATGAACAAACTTGGAGGATTTTAATTTATACGAAAAAAGTGAATATACAAACCTAAATTTTGAATTACGTCAAAATATTATACATAGAGGTACCATTCCAACTTCAATTTGCAGATTTGTGACATAACCATATCCAGTAAACCATGAACCAGAGTTGTAGGCTTTTAATTTATTCAAATTAGGCAAATACACAAAATCAAGATCATGAATAGCTTCAAAACTATTACAGACAGTAGTGTCATTAAAAATTCAGTTCATAAGTTTTTGACATGGCCACATCCAATGAGCCAAGAACCAATGTTATAGCATTTTAATCTATGCAAGTTATTCTAAAAAACAAAGTTAAAATTATGTTGAACAATGGCTAAGTCTAGCATTTCTAATTGTTTTCATTTTGAAGGCACCCAGACAGATTTGCTGTCACGCAAGTCCTCTTTTCTAGTTCATTTTTGCTGCATTATTTTCAAGCTTGGAGTTCACCAAGGCTGCCAAGCATTGTTGCACTACTAGCCGTAATGCAATGAAGACAATAAAGCGTGCTGGCTAAGCATGCTACAAATAATAATAATAATAATAATAATAATAATAATAATAATAATAATAATAATAATAATAATAATAATAATAATAATAATAATAATAATAATAATAATAATAATAAAAAGCTGGCATAAAAAATGCACTTGGGATTCCCTTAAAAATTTATAAGCTAGATTAATTCAAGTACATGTAAAGTGCTTGCATTTTATTAGCATATTTGTTGTATCTGTAACATAAACATAATACATTTTGCCAGAGAGCCCACTGTACAGCAAACCCATCTCTGGTAAAACACTAGCACCCATGTCAACTTTAGAAATGCCCAATCTGGTCTATGTATTCTGACCATCCGCAGGGTCCCTGCAAGGCAGGATATATTTAGCCAGAGAGACAGGTGTAATAAGATCCAAAATGTAGGGCATAGCTGTTTTCTTAATGTTCTGTCCTGCCCACATAATTAAAGCTTGCTGGCAACAATTATCCTCTCAGTACCCATGACAGGCCCAATTATCTACTTGACTGATAAGACCACCAGTGCAGCAACCAGTGGTCCATGCTATGAACCCCTGCCATTATATGGGTGTATTTGAAATTTGAAGTCACAAATTTGTTGCAAGAAAGTTTATACTTACATCCATGGTAGGTCCATTTATGAAACTGATAATGGGAATGGGGGTTCTTCTCTGCTGAGTTATTGGTACACCATTTTATTTTGTTGTGTCCCCCCAATTCCAGTATGGTAAATCCATACAGTGGTTCCTTCTCTTGAGAGACCACTCAAATGAAAGGCAACCTGTCTTGAAAGACCACTTTGCTCAGTACTTTTCATATCATTTATACCTCTCATGAAAGACCACTGTCTGGAGAGACCACAATTTGGTCATCCCCAAAGGTTGTCTTTGGAGATAGTTTTTCACTGTACTGCTACATAGGTGTCAACCCTTGGAGAAATCTCACCTTGAGGATTGACTGAGGCAGGGTGTGGGAGGGGGAACCCCCCAGGGCCTCCCCTCAGAAAATTTTGTTTTTTTAGGTTCAAAATGGTGCAATCTGGCAGCATCTGGGCATAACCGAGTAGCAAGGGGCATCATGGCATCGCGGTTATCATGTTATTTTATGACTTTCGGATCGGGAAAGTCATCGGAAGCCAAGATTTTTTTGAAAATCTTTTAATTCGCTTGATTTTTACTACTTTTTTTTTTTACATCGATATTTTCTGTTGAACAGGAGACGAATGTGAGATTTGAAGTGGCCGTAAGGCAAGTCCTCAAACCGTGACTCCCGTCAGACTCACGGTCAAAACGTGAGAGTTGACACCTATATATGCTGCTACCAGCATATTAAGTAAATGAGATGTCTTGTTGTAAGACCGCCAAAACTCCTAAATATAATTTGCATTCTATCAGGACATTGATTTCCCAGTGATCTCGAGAAGCTACTAAAATGTAGGCTAGACTCAATCTTAAGAGAGGACTGTTTATGATGTTACCAGCAACGTTAAAATAAATGCTGATCAAAAAAAAAAATGTTCTAAATAGTGGTCAGTACAAAATACAAAAAATAAGAGGGTTTCCAGCAGTACTGCAATACCCTTTAATATCCTCCGCCCCTTTTCCAGGATAGTAATATTGAGAGAGCAGTACCTGTCACCAAAGACCAGGCTTGTGAAGGCGTTTCACTTGAGACCACAAGTAATGATGCCCAAACATGGAGCGAGTTTTCTTGAATTTATTCCAGCATACGTAACTTGCATGCACGAAAAAAAGGAGGGTGCCACGTCCAGGCCCGTGCCAAAGCCACAACCATAAGCCTAGCGATGGCCGAAGTCTCATTACCCAGGATATAAATAACTTGCCTACAAGGGTAAAGGTCTCTGACACGCTGTACCCAGCGAAGTGACCCAAGCTATCGAATGTCCTAATGTCTGCATTACACATATGCGCTGTGTAACACTGAGAGTGTACACAAGGTAAAATGTGGTATTATGAGAGGTACATGTACAAGTAACTACCCCCCCTTTCCAAAAATAAGTGACGTCTGTGAAAAAGTGGTTTTAAATGACCAGCGGTCTCTCATCGGGGTGGCAACAGGTGCTAATGTACTCAATGTAAATTATACAATACTATTCAATCAAAATAAAACATTTTTCATGTTATTGTCCTGTTGGATATTCAATTGGAAAATCCCATTGGTCAAGCCAATTGAACTGTACAGTTGGACCAAACAGAAGTACATTTTGATAAACTCTCCACAAAAAAGACTCTTAAATGAAGATTTGTATAGGTGCGTGAATGTGTTGATACAGAACACATGTTAACTAGAAAAGAAGATTTGCTTCAAAGCACATCTGTCTGTGTGCCTTCGAAAGTTGTAAATATTGAATGTTACAACTTTTATCCTTTGTACTTCACATTACATTAAGCTTATGGCTGCAATGCAAATTTCAAAGTCCAAATGACCTTGACCTTTGACCTTCACAGGTCACATGTAAATTGCGCAGTGTTACAATACCCACAATTTAAGCTCAACATGAACCAAATTTGGTGAAAATTGATCAACTTATGGCAAGATGAAACTTTCAAAGGGCCAAATGATCTTGACCTTTGCCCTTTTGAGGTTACATGTTCTTATAAAAATGTGCAGTGTTGCAATACCTACAATTTGAGTCCAACATCATTAGAATTGGATGGAAATTGGCCAAGTTATGACTGGATGAAACTTTCAAAGGTACAAATGACCTTGACCTTTGACCTTTAGAGGTCACATGTAAATTTCAAAAATGTGCAGGGTTACAATAACTACAATTTGAGCCCAACATGATAAAATTTGGATAAAAATTTACCAAGTTATGGCTAGAAAAAATCCACCATTGAAAGTGGCCTTTGACCTTGAAATGACTTTTGGCCTTGAGATGACCTCTACCTGAAGTATACCTTGACCTCAAAAATGACATTTTGGCCTAAATTGACCCTTTGACCTTGACATGACCTTGACATTTGAGATGACCTTGACTTTGATATCAAACTATATACGTGGAACCACATCTACTATAGTACATAAGATAGTGAAGATTTAAAACTTTCATTAGCCCCCATTTGCGTAATTTTGTAAAGCATGACATGTCAGAATAGAAAAGCCAGACTTTATCTATAGAAGTATAATTGTGCCAAGTTTGGAGTTTCTACAATTAAGAATTTTCAAATGAAATGTCGGACAAATTTGCCTGGAGAGAAAGAAAAGAAAAGAAAAGAAAAGAAAAGAAAAGAAAGAAAGAAAGAAAGAAAGAAAGAAAGAAAATGTGCAGTGTTACAGTAGCTACAATTTGTGTCCAACATGATCAAAATTGGATGATAATTGACCGAGTTATAGCCACATGAATATATCAAATGTCAAAATGACGTTGACCTTTGACTTCTACAGGTCACATGTAAATTTTTACAAAAAAGTGCAGTGTTACAGTAGCTACAATTTGTGACCAACATGATCAAAATTGGATGGAAATTGACTGAGTTATGGCTGGATGAATATTTCAAACGTACAAATGACCTTGACATTTGACCCTTAGAGGTCACATGTAAATTACAAAAATGTGCTGTGTTACAATATCTACAATTTGGGTCCAACATCATCAAAATGTTATTGTCCAGTTGGATATTCAATTGGAAAACCCCATTGGTCAAGCCAATTGAACTTTACAGTTGGACTAAACAAAAGTACATTTTGATGAACTCTCCACAAAATAGACTCTGAAATGATTTTTATAGGTGATGAATGTGTTGATACAGAACACATGTTAATAAATTAAGTGACATGCAGAAACTCTGACAAGATGGTCCAATGGGATGGTCCAGTTGGATGAAGGTGAATATATATACATGTACAAGAAAAGTTTTAAACTCTGATGTTTTCTTCTAAAATAACATGAAAACATTTGGAATCATTCACATTTTCTTACATTGAACAACATTTTCTAACATTGAAAATTGATACCTGTGACCTGTGTTAGGTGTGTACAAATTTCAGCCAATGAGATGGCCCTGTTGTATGAAGGCAAATATTTACAAATATAATAAAAGATTTGGGGGGATCCTCTAAAAAAAGACAAACCATGCAAATATTAGGAATTATTTGAATGCAAAGTTGTAGCAGTGAACTGTTTATATTGATGCGTGTAAAAGAAGTAGGCGCCTTTCATCCAATGGGATGCTTCTATTGGATGAAGGTCAATATTTACAAATATAATAAAATATCCTGGTGATTCCCTTGAAAATGACAGAACATGCTCACATTTGGAATTGGAATCATTTGAATCCATATTTTTAGCATTGAATTGTTTAGATTGAGACCTGTAATAGAACTAAGTGCCTTTCATCCAATGGGATGGTTCTGCAGGATGGAAATGAAAATTGACTGATGGAAAAATATGGTGTTTTCTTAAAAATAACAAAACAAAACAAAGACTTATTATTATATTCGGAATAGTAGAGAACCATTTGGTTTTATTCTTGTAATCGGTATTTGTGCACTTTCTGCATTACATCCAATGGGACAGTCCAATGGGATGGTCCTGTAGGATGAAGATGAATATTGACTAATAAACAAATTATGGGTGTTTTCTTTAAAAAAACACATACTTTAAATAGTTTGATTGTATATTTGTTATTGTACACTATATGATTTGAAACTGATACTTAGTTGGCACATGTGCAATTTCTGCACTCCATCCAATTCTACTCATGATTCAAATAGGGCAAATCCGTTTGACTTTCAAATTGATTCAGTTGAGATATCTGACATTAACATTGATGCACTCATCAGTCTGCCTGGTGATTAAATATGTAACATACCTGTACATATTTAGTAATATAGAAAAATAAAACTTTCCAAAATGGAAAGTTTTTTTTCCCAGGATGTGTACCTTTTTTACCCTGAATTTTGTTTTGAGAATAGGTCTATTTTCAATTTTTGCCTGTCATTAATAGCTGAACTGTATGGTTTAGATGCAGAAAAGCAGAAATAAATTAGGAAAGTTCCTTAAAACAACAGGATGTTATTTGATCGCTTTCAGGCACTTTCCATAATTTTTCAACCCAAGACCAATTTAAGGGAAAATCCTTAAATCTTTAATATGTGATTTTGTCACTTTAACATATTTAAGGAACTTTCCTTATTTTAGAATGATAGGCCAGTTTTAGGAAAGTTCTCTAATTATTCATCAGAATGTGTTTTCTATATTTTAAGGAACTCACCTTATTTTCTAATCATAGACCATTTAAAGGAAATGTCTGTAAATCTTCAGGATAGTGATTTATCCATTTAAAGAAACATCCACAATTTTCAACCATAGACCAGTTTAAGGAAATTTTCAGAATGTGATTCCTGTGATTTAAAGGCACTTTCCTTATTTTCTAATCGAGGACCATTTTAGGGAAAGTTCCTTAAATCTATACATCTTTCTGAAATCTACACAGAATCGGATTTAGCCATTTAAAGGAACTTTCCTTATTCTTCAACTGTAGACCAGTATAAGGAAAGTTCCTTAAGTCTACAGAAAGTGACTTTAAGAAACTTTCCTTATTTTTAAATGATAGGCCATTTTAAATTTAAGGAAAGTTCCTTAAATGAAGACCCTAGCTGTTATGCGGGGACTTTGTAGGGTTTGACCAGGGATGTGCTATAGATGGACTACCAATGGGAGTGCTAATTCATTTTATGGCCAACTAGGCATGACAACTACAAAGCGTGTTCAGTATCATCCCTTTGTTGTTCCATCTATGGTTCCACTTTCGCTTGTATCTGGTCACTTACATCTGGTGTCCTAATGTACCAAGTTCAAAACCGGGGGATTTATGCGTGCACAACCAGTCTCATCATTTGAATCAGAACCGTGCAGGTCCATCGATGTGTTTTTCATTGAAATCAGCCAATAAAAAGCCAAGTTTTTTGTGATTTTTCTGCACAAAATGATGCAAAGTTGGCCAATTTGCATGCATTAAAACTCCTTGCGCCGCACTCAGCAATTAAAAATGAAAAGATGGATAGTGTATGCCAGTAGGATCATGATGGTGGTTTCATTTCTTGTAGCTGAGTCCAGCATAACGCTAAGTTTTGGCTTTAAAATGCGGAACACAGTGAAAAGAGCGTATACACATCCATCTTGCTGGTTGGCATGCAGTTGATTGTTGGGTCACACAAGATCACACCACCTACGCGACTGCCAGGAGCCAGCCTAGACCAAGAGTTGTATTTGTTGGAATATCTGAATTGATTATGCCAGTGTTAAGTGTGTATAAATTTCATCCAATGGGATGGTTATATTGGATGAAGTTCAGTATTTACAAATATAATAAAAGATCCTGGTGATTCTTTGAAAATGACACAACATGCTCCCATTAGGAATTAGAATTATTTGAATACATATAGTTTTAGCAGTGAACTGTACAGATTGATGCCTGAAAAAGAAGTAAGTGCCTTTCATCCAATGTAGGATGGAGTTAAATATTGACTAGTGAACAAAATAAGGTGTTTTCTTAAAAAATAACAAAACAAAAACTCATTGTATTTGGAATACATAGTAGTGAATCACTTGGCTTGATACTTGTAAAAGGTATTTATGCACTTTCTGCATTGCATCCAATGGGACCGTCCAATGGGATGGTCCTGTAGGATGGAGATGAATATTGACAAATGAACAAAATAATAGTGGTGTTTTCTTAAAAAATAACAAAACAAAAACTCATAGTATTTGGAATAGTAGTGAATCACTTGGCTGATACTTGTAAAAGGTAGTTATGCACTTTCTGCATTGCATCCAATGGGACCGTCCAATGGGATGGTCCTGTAGAATGGAGATGAATATTGACAAATGAACAAAATATGGAGTTTTCATAAAAAATAACAAAACAAAAACTCATTATTATATTTGGAATAGTAGTGAATCACTTGGCTGATACTTGTAAAAGGTATTTATGCATTTTCTGCATTGCATCCAATGGGGCCGTCCAATGGGATGGTCCTGTAGGATGGAGATGAATATTGACAAATGAACAAAATATGGAGTTTTCTTAAAAAATAACAAAACAAAAATTCATTATTATATTTGGAATAGTAGTGAATCACTTGGCTTGACACTTGTAAAAGATGTTTGTGCACTTTCTGCAATGCATCCAATGGGACAGTTCAATGGGTTGGTCCTGTAGGATGGAGATGAATATTGACTAGTGAACAAAATGTGGGTGTTTTTTTTAGGAAAAAACACGCATTTTAAATGTTTGATTGTATATTTATTATTAACTATATGATTTGACACTTATACCATGTTTGACACTTGTGCAATTTCTGCACTGCATCCAATGGGATGGTCCTGTAGGATGGAGATGAATATCGACTAATGAACAAAATATGGGTGTTTTGTTAAAAAAAAACACTTATTTTAAATAGTTTGATTGTATATTTGTTATTGTTCACTATATGATTTGATACTTATACTAAGTTTGACACTTGTGCAATTTCTGCACTGCATCCAATGGGATAGTCCAGTGGGACAATCCAATGGGACAGTCCTAAGGAATGAGACTGAATATGTACAAACAAAGAAGGATGGTGTTTTCTTTGAAAATAACAAAATCCATAAAAACATTTGGAAGCACCTGAAGGCAAACTGGTATCAAACTGAAGTCATACTAGATTTGAATATCAAAACAATCTCTGTTATCAAATCTAGTGTCTGAATTATGGTCATCTAAACTTTTACACAAAATTGGCACCACAGACAATAACCCGTGACTTATGATGCATGAAGGGAATGTGAATGGCTCATGACTTTTAATTGCATTTGTAGGTGTAAAATGTAATCCAATGGGATGGACCAGAGGCTGGTGATCCAATTGGATCCCATGGGATCCAATGGGATACAAGGTCATCCCATGGGATATCCAATAGGATCTCGTGGGATCCAATGGGATGGTTTTTTCGGTATCTGAAAAAGTATAGATTACTGGATTTTTTTTCTTATATTTATAAGATGGTAAGGACCAGAGATGTTTACATGATAGATATTAGACAATACTTGTGAATAGTTTTTGAGTTATGTTACTGGACAGATCCGGACTGAGTTCATAGTCCAGATTTGTCCTGCCACATGTTCTATACACTTTGATGGACAGAATAGCATAACCATATATGCATTTTTACAATGCTTTGTACGCTTGTTCAATAAAGTGTATTTTATACAGAAAAAAGTTGACAGGGTACCTTCACACAGTAGAAATAAAGCATTGGGACCCAGGAATCCAAATCTTTGGTCCACAATGGCGGACATGCGAATCTGCCAATGAATTTTGCTCTGTAGTGCGGGTATCTAATCCTCTCCAGTTTCTAGTATCACATTAATCTGCTTGATTTGCTGTTACTAACGGACTGCAGTGTACTGAATTCTGAGAATGTCATACTGATGAATGTAAGAACACTATATTTACTGTTGAATCTGACAGTAATGAACATGATGATTAACTATCAATTTGGTCACTTTGCTGAATTGTTTATGTAAAAGACAATCTTGAGAAAAAGAACATGCTTTGTCGAAAAGTTTAAAAGTGGCCTGAAGCAGTAGGCCTATGTAGCATACACTAGACTACCCTGGTATTTTGTGGTACAACTTACATAAAGTATGCAACAAATAAAGTCAAATTAGGTAACAAGATTCACATTTGCATGCTTGACACAGACAATCTAATGACCCTGTCTTATATTTAAAAAAACGACCCAGATACCCTGTATTAAATTCAAGTATGTTACCTAAATATATATATATCTTCACATCCCATGATCAGTACAGTTCCTATTATTTTGAAGAGGCAGGGGTTGTCAAATAGCTGTTTACCTTTAGAAATACTCTTTCCTTGCATGTTTATCTTGTTCACTTAATCTGCGCCATTTTAGCCAAATTAGGTACCAAAATATTTTAAAATACTTTATCTAACATATGAAGTATATTTTATCTCAGTACCTTTCTTATTATTCATTTTAAATGGATTTAAAATTATAATTTAGTATTTTAAAGCATTTTTTCATTTTGTGCGGAATTTTCAACATGTCAATTAGCTAATTTGCATGCATGTGCCATGTGTTTCAGTACATAATTGTTTCCACGTCCTGCACCTTTACTTATTTATGCAAGTATCTTAATTTCGTGGGAAAAACTGGCTCTCGTTTATGACAGACACATGTTTAAGTTTTACAATTTTTTCTTATGTAGTTAGATGCACATAATATTTTTAACTAACTATCTGATACATTTATTATTTTAAAATTGTATATCTATCACTAGCTCTTTGTGCTAATGTATTTTTCAGGTATGCACCAATGGAACAGAAAGCTTACTAACATGCATTTCTTCACTGGCACGAGCAGGCCAAACTGCAGGAAAGCCTATCAATCAACTACTCATGTAGTCTTATGTGATAAACTACACCGCAGGTGATCTTGTGCAGTGCGCAAAGTGTGCACCAGCCGTATAGCCCTTGCATTAGGGTCCATCTTACCACAAACAACAAGGTACTATTAATTCGGGTAGTCCTTTTAATATATTTAAAAAAATCTCATATCTTCTATGTCATAACATAACTTAGACCATAACATTGAACCGACCATGTTTTCTTGTGCGTTGGTATCTGACTCTCAATGTGATTGTTGGTGTGACTGAGATAAAAGACGAAAGGGTTGCAGAGCTTTATCAGCAGTTTGGCCTGCTGACTGCAGAATTTCCCTGAGTGGATGTTCCAACACCCCATTACACTTGCATGGTTGATCTGTTCATATTGTGTCATGTAGAAATGAAGTTGAAATGAAAGAAGTGATGCAAATACAAAGGCTGAACTTACTAGGTTACGGCAAATCAACATCTGTAAACTACTGGATCAAGGCTGTAGCTATCACTAAGCAGCCACAAGATAGAGTGTACTATCGCAAGTTATATTTTGAAATCTAAGGTGGCGCTTGAAATTTTTAACCACTCTCTGTGATACATCAATCGAAAGGAAAAAACTAGCAACAGACAATATGTTCCCAAGCATAACTCTGTATCTGTTCCAAACATGGCTCTAGAAATGGTGATCATCTGATAATCTGTCCCAAGCACATCCACATTTCAACATTGTGATGTATAAATGGGTTATTTTTCATTGTCGCTGCTGCTGTGCTGTCCATATGCATTTTGCGACATCAATATATAGATAATCTTAAAAATTTTCAGAACAATGTTTGCAAGATCTGGCAGTTGTGACATATTGCCCACCGAAATCTACACCATTCTCTACCTTAAGCACCGCCCTTCATTTCATCAGGGATAAAATCTGAGGTGACTTTAGGTTTTCATTTGCACTGAAGTTGACACAATGTCACAAATTACATTTAATGATACGATTTCCAATTTTTCACAAAGAGCAAAAAATAACAATTTGCACTACAGACAGGCAGATATCAAAGAATCACTCCCGGATCAGATTTTTTTTCAGTCAGAGTCTGTAGAGTCACCTACACTCGAGTACTGCAAGTGACAAAAATATGATGGTAAACCTGACATAGTTTGATTGTGGACAATAATTTCAAGAAGTTTAAAATTTCTTTCTTAATAGTGATTTTTTTCAGTGCATTCCTTACCATATATAACTGATTAAGATTTAGCAGCAGGTATAAAGAAGCTATGCTTGTTTCATATCACTTTTTACATAGTGTTGTACCTGTGTTTTTCAAAACCTGAAACTGTAACCTTTTGTATACTGTGTATGCACTACATTCAGATAATTATCTCAGCAACATGTTGACTGTTTTACTGGCAAAAAGTTCATGAACCCATGAGGTACTACTCTTCGTTAACAGAGAGATACCACGTTTCTCTACAACCAAGGTTAGTTAACATGCAACCTCCTTTGGCGCCTATGTAGTCCAATTCAATAAAAATAATTATAGCCTCTTGATGAACCATTTAACTACCACCAGAGCCAGCAGTGTTTAATTGACATCTACTGGGTTGATCAACGAGACAGTAACTTTAGTCAGGTTGGATAGAAGCTGCAGGAGGCTGCATATTAACAAACCTTGATTGTAGACAAACAAGGTGCCTCTTGGACCATCTTTTGAACGGAGAGTAGGACAGCATGCTACTGGCGAAGTATGCGAAAGGTTCCAAGTGGTACCACTCGATTTGGACTTCATGTGGACTATGTACTGCATTGGTGACATTCGTTTCAGACATTACCATTTATAATATGAGCACTACAGAACCATAGAGGTTACCTTACTAGACACAACCATAGAAACAAAAAAACAACAACAACAAAAAAAACCTAGTAGTAATACATAATTGAACACAACAATGCTTGAGGATTGTTATTTCACCATATGCTCTTTGAATCAACCAGTTAAAGTTAGTAACTGATTCTTGTGTACAATTCGGATATAAGATAAAAAGCTCTGATTAAACATTCAGTCCAGCTGTGGTATTAGACAAATACTTGTAATAAATTGTAATGGTATACCAGCGCCTCTTTATAAAAATACGCCTTTAAGGACACTGCCAGAGTGCTGGCGAGTGACTATTGAAGCCAGCTGTATTGTATTTTCTGAACTATAGTTTTTATAGATATAATTTTTTGGCTATGATGTGCCAAGGGCTGTATTTTCCGACTCGTAATTACTATAGAGGTGGACCATTTGAGGATCAGATTTATAAATATCACAAAGACGGTGAAGGCCTACTTTCTTCTTTCGCTGTGAACTCAGCTGACACTCAGGTAAACCTAATAGTGGTTGGAAAACAAAGCATGTCAATGCGATAATTCTTAGATACAACTTTAAATTCATCCAAATCTTGACAAGCACATCAATATTAACATCCCGAGACATAAGAGCAAGATTTCAACATCTACCAAGCAATACATTATTCTTTGAAAATCTGCAGATTATCAGATGTTACATTGAAAGAATTTCTTAACAATACCAGAAAAACTGGCCGAAAATTTGAGCAAACAGGAACTACCCATGAATAAATCTCACGAGCCATTAAACAAGCAAATTCAAAATCCGCAAGTGGAAGGTAGACACATCAACAACTAAGTATTAATTTTTTATCAGCGAATAAATATGAAAGACATCATAAAGGAAAACATCTCTCTCGTGACTTGAGATATGTACCAACTAAAAGTACTATTTTTAATTGGTTTAGTGCAAACAACTCTCAACTTCAAAAATTCCTCGACTCCAGGACGCATTCTATAGAATATCAGCTACAGGACGTGACAGGCCCACTGTGTTTCTTTTTATGTTGGGTGCAAGTGATGCCTTTAGTCAATGTGAGGCATGCAGCCACCACTGTCATTTAATATGTAGTCTGCAATCAAGAAATCAGTGTTGCAGACCTTTCTCACAAAGCGATAGTTCGTTCAAAACAATTTCTGAACGTTCCTCTAAATCCACGGATGTGTGTAAAATTAAACTAAAATTCTCTATTTTTGGCTTGATATTGATGCTTTATGTGAAACATTAAAAACTGAAACCATTCTTTTTTATTCTTCAATATCAATGTATAACCAATTGTCATTTAATAATTACTTGTGTTTGGCTTTCAATCTGTTTCTCAGTAGTATAGGATAAGCATATTTAGGAACTTTACCCTGTTTACTTACTTTCTTTAAATTACTTTCTAAAATTTCATTTGTCACTTCATCAATTATAACAGCATTCAGTATTTGTTTCCTACCGTTTGGAACGGCTGATGAAATACCATAATACATAATAAAATTCACATTCAATCCACATTTTCGATTGGAATCGTCAACTGATAGAAAACTGCCATCTTGTCCTAACAGATCCTGAATATATATTACTCCCTTTTTAACACCAGTTCTTTTAGTAGTTGACTTTATGTTCTATTTTAACATGAGATTTTATCGAAATTGTTTGTTCAAAATTTTTGCTTTTTTTGTACTCGGAGAATGGTAATTATATTGACACCAGCTTTCAATAACTTCCTTCCAAAAACATCTTTAAGTAAGATAAAAGGATAAAATATATCATTTAAATTTTAATTGCAGTGCTACATATTCTGTATCTTGACATAGTAATTTTTAAAGTGCAAGTTGTTGCCACGAAGCTGGTGGACCTGAAATCAAGCTTTTAATCCATGCACACCTTTAAAGCATTAAACTGAGTTTTTCTATGTGGAAACCATAATCTTCAATCTGTTGTTCGAGCTATTACATAATTACGCTTAATTTTATCAGGTTAATTATTCAAAAGATACTTAAAATTTATATTTTTTTAATTCTTTTTGTATTTTGCCATTTTGATTAGGCATTAGTGAAACTAAATACAAGAGCTGCGATATTGCTAAAGATTTTGCAACTAATCTTTTCATATTAAATACAAAATTTTCTGATCCAAAGAATTTAGCGGTTGAATAATTTTTGTTTTTCAACTATTGGTCTTTAGATCATATTTTCCATTCCATATTTCTATTTTGTGACTTGAACTCCTAGGACTGTTACATAGTAAGATTTCAATTGAAACTTTAAATACCCTGCAACCTTGAATACTGTGATATTTAAAGTCCCTTATCTTAATATTTCTTTTTTATTCATACTAATTTTTAAGCCGGGAATTTTTTTTAAAACTTGAAATTCATTAATGGCTGAATTAAGTTTATTTTCTGATGCAAGACGAGTAAGTATCATCGACATACTGCGATATTTTGAATCCATGTGTTTCCAACTTTATGTCTTTTATATTCAAATCATTTCTTATGAATAAAGATAATATCTGAATATTTGAAACAAAGAGTTTTGGGAAGAGAGGACATCGTAGACGAATTCCTCTAGAGCGACCAAAAGCTTTCGAGGTCCAACCATTGTTAACGACGCAATTTTGGATATCAGTGTATAAAGTATGTATCCATTTCTACAAAGAAGGACCAAGGTTGAAATACTGTAAACCTTTTCTAATTAAACTCCACTCTAAAACGTCCGACGCATCTTCAAAATCTATTGAAACAAGTAAAGCAGAAATATCCTGTTCATCGATATATAATTAATTGAATTTAAAATTCTATTAATATTCTCCCAATATATCTATCTTTCATACAGCCAGTTTGATCTTCGTGAATAATCTTTTGGAGAACCTTTTTAAATCCTGTAGGCAATGCATTTAAAAGCCAATATATATTATTGGTTAATCAATGTTATAGGTTTCCAGTTACTAAATTCTAAAATATTCTTATCTTTCTGTGGAAGCGGAGAAATCACTCTGTGTCTTTGATATTTTGATAATATACCATTATGATAAGCCATATTTAATGGTTTGAGATTAAACATGTTTTTATATCATTCCACAATACTTTGTAGAACTCAGCCGGAAAAGCGCGGAACCAGGAGATTTATTATTTTTACAAATTTTTAATACATGCAACATTTCTGTCTCAGTTATCTCCCTTTCACAGCTTTCCTTCTGGTCTTCTGCAACCTTTCTAACATTTTTATTTTCAATGAAGAAGAACACACAATTCTTTCTTTAAATCCGAATGTGTACTGCTTGTGAATAAATTCTGGGAACATTTCTGAATTTTTCTTCTAAAATCTCAGAAGAGTTTGTAATCGTTTTATTTTGTACCCATAGTTTACTGATAACTTTATCATTATAATTTGTTTTCTTAGGTAAAGAAACATTTCGTTGGTTTGTCTATCCTTCACACCATTTTATTTTTGAACGTAATTTTGATCCATTTAATTTATAGTTTTATTCCATTTCTAATTCAATTTTCATATTATCAATTACTGTCTTTATGTCCAAAGAATTCATTGCTTCATTTTCTTCAAGATGTTTTTATTTTTCCTCTATATCTTCAATTTTCTTTTTCCTGTCTCGTTCCTTTTTTCCTTAAATTTGCATTGTTTTTGCACGGATTTTCATTTTGATCATTTTCCAAATTATAAAATCATTTAGGTTATGGTATTTTCAAAACATTTCTGTCGTATTTTGTTTAAGTTCTTGTACCTAATCAAATTTTCGCAAGAGAGAGCAATTAAATTTTCAAAATCCAGGTCCACGTTGACTTTCTTTTGAATCTAAATCTAAAAAGCTGATTGGTCAGATTTATATCCTGGTAAAATATCTGTTCCACTAATAGACCTGCGGCACAGAGGGCCCTTCGGGGGTCATACCCCAACCCGTGGTATAACAAGTTACAACCTATATTTTCTTATAGGTATATATGTCCTCTTAATGAAAAAATAGGTTGTGGAATCTGAAAAGCGTTTTATCATATATATTTCTACCCGTTTCCATGACAACCTATATGCCATTTCTGAGACAACTAAAATTTGTCCTTAAAAATAATAACTTTGGTGATACTGCTTGTGGAAAGGCTAAATAAACACCAAAATGTGCTCAATTGCTCTAATATAGTCACAAAATACGGAGTTTGTTCAAAGTGCCTAATTATCATATGTTAATTTATGCAAATATATGAAATTTCCATCGAAATTAAGTATTGTGCGACGGATAACATTCTATATTTACTAATATATAGTTTAGTTTATTAAAAAAAAAAAAAAGCAAAATGATTAGGAACAGTACTCATACAAGTTTTATTTATCATGTTTATATGAGTATACCATATCCATATTAATTAATATGCTAATATGGCTATCATATGTCATCTTCGCTTAGGGAACCGTCATAACAATTGCCAATACAACTGATAAAGTAAGATAGTACTTTTGTACCATGTATTCACACCTACACGTAATTTACAGTGAACCATCCCATGGAGTCCTGCAACATAACTAATGTATCTGTGGCATCAAACTATAATTCAAGATGCCTTTTAGTAAAGGAAAACAGTATAAGTACATGTACACACTAAATACAGAGGGCTGATCAATGATGGTCACAGTTTGGAAATTCTATGCCAAGATTCAATCATCACCTTCCTCATCATCACTGTCTGTTTCAGTGTCAAAAGTGTCATTTGCACACTCATGTCCAAAGCATGCACATAATTCTGTACATTTAAGTCATATCTGGAGGCAATAGCACTTTCTTGCGACAGTACACTCAATATCGGTGCAATACATATGAGTCAGGTTGCGGACGTCCAGTGGGGCTAGCTCATTGGTATACATGGTATACATTAAAGACTTGAGGTAGCGATCATAAGACACTTCCCAGCCGTTACCATTGGGATCCCACACTTTAGGGTTAGGAATGTGACTGTTGTATGGGTGTCTTTTTTTCCAAAACCACTTCCTAGTAGTCATTACCCTATTCCGCAATCTGAACTCTTTACTCTCCATAAGCTAACCTGTCCCTGTCTAACCTATATACATATAGAAGTACTATTGTCCAAATTGCACACGTTCCTCTGTAAAATTTTGAAATAGGCTGTATTAGCCGAAATAAATTAAAGGGTCTTCAGCGGGTAACTACTCAACATGTTTCGCAGCCTTTTACCCGTACATGTCTCTCTGAGTAGCGGCTCCTTGTCTAAGCTAAATATTCAGCAAAGACAACCCACATAATAATGAATAAATATGAGCGTGGCAAATGATGATTTAGCTAAATACGTGAAGTTTTGCTTATAAATGCAGACCTTCATTTTGAAAGAAGAATACCTGGCAAACAAACTATAATTACCAAATTTGTGTAGTACAGGTTCAGTTAAGAACAATTTGACTTACCCCTGAACCAATATGTACCCTTTCTAGCTGGACAGCTTATTCTAGTTAAACCATCCGGCAGTTTTGAACTGAAGTGGAAACAAGCTGGGGCATTATATTCAGTCCCAGTGATTGTAAAATAAACAGCTGCAGCTGGACCACCTGTATAAACCAAGGGAAATCCTCACAATGACTGCAACAATGTACATCCTGCACCAGAAATGTAAAACAAACTCCATGATGACACCTACTCCTCAAACAATTAAGCTCTATTTCATTGCCAAACCTGAGTCAATGTATCAACGTAATGTGTCAGGTTTGTGATATTTGAAAAAATACTGTCACTTTTGAGTATTTTTTTAATATTGAGTAAATGTGCATTTAGGCATGTCAGAAAAGAATGATAGTCATTAGCATTTATGCCAAAAACATGTTATCAAAACAATTTTTCTTAACAGGATTATAATTACAATTAAGCAAACATGTAACTGTCGTAGGCCGCTGCTTGCTACCGATAGTCATTAGTATTTCAGTCAAGAGTATGCAATGAAAATATTAACCAGATATCAAGTACAATTAGGCAAGCTTGTAACTGGCATATGCCGCTACTCGCTACCGATAGCCCCTGGGGGTTTAACCTAAGAGAAAGCAAGCTAGCCTAAAATGTCTGAAAGGTGAACATGAAAACAGAATGATGCCAAAAGATAAAATTAAGTCGAAAAAAAGGCAAGTCTAAAATCTCTAAAATTATTGAAGCCAAACTTTCTAACCATCTCGGGATATTTACAGCAAAATTTGTGGAAATATTTGATCAAAAGTACATCTTTGAATCCTCCTGACTCGAGTTTATTGTAAATAAAAATTTGGTTCTAGATGCAAAGTCCTGAAATTTAGAACAAATACGACCAAATCTCAAAGTCTGTGAGAAAAACGTATTATATCCAATAGTATCCGAAATAATACTGTCTGGGAAAGGATAATTATCTACTTCAAAGTTAAACTCATCTATTTTGTGATAGACTTTAATACAAAACCTGTCATTAGTGACCTGAATATCCAAGTCCAAACACACATCTCTGAAACCATCTGAAGTGTTACCCTCCAAAGGGTTATCTTTTGGGTAAATTTCTTTAGCAATTTTACTGAAATTTTGTACATTTACGCAAGCAATGTCATCAATATATCTTCGTTGTTTGATAATTTTGTAGCCATTTGAAAGTCATTTTTCATCAGTTTATCCATATACTTAAATTCAAGCCAGGTTAAATACAAATCTGCCAGTAAAGGGGAGCAGTTGCTACCCATTGCAATGCCTTTTATCTGTTGAAAAACCAATGGTCCGCATTGAACAAAAGTATTCTCCAAAAGACATTTTACAGCATCTATCAAAGTTTCAACAGTGTACGATTTAATGTTACTTTTTGAATATTTGTTGTGTTATGTTTTCTTTGTATATGAATTAATACTAATGTATGGCTTACCATTATGGTTAAACATTTTGCTTATTAATTCTGAAAGTGAACTTTTGACTTCATCTATGGGTAGATTTGTATGCAGTGTAGAAAAATCAAAACATTTGATATTTTTTGCTTTTACATCTTTGATTTAGATACAAACTCGGAAGAATTACTAATACCCCCAAAACAATTTAATTCACTGTTTCTAGAAATTGCATTACAGTATTTACGAAAATGATTCCTAATCGCAGTCAAACACAATGTTCCTTCTTTTGATAATCGTTTTCTTGTACATTTTGCAGCACCGGCTATGAATTTAGATTTAAAAGGGTTTTTATGTAATTTGGGTATCCAGAACAAACGTGCAATACAGGAGTCCTCTTCAGAAATTTTGATATTAAAATTCCTTTTCATCTCATCTTTATGTGTATCTATCAAATTATCAATGGATTTTTTGTGTAATTTATATACGTCATTTCCTCTTATGTCTGAAATATTGTTCATACCAAGTCCTTTTTTCAAAACATCCAGATAGTATTTTTTGCAGATGATCCCAAGATAGTTCCCTGCCTTATCTTTGTTAGTGACTACAAAATGTTATTGTAGTTCTTTGACTGCTTTTGAAACTTCATGTTGTTTTAGATCAACCGTATTGAAATTCTTAATGTGGGATTTGTAACAATAAATTCTTTTTCTAGAGACTTTTTGCAAGTTTGATAACCATCCTTTAAATTTCTGAAATTCTATTTTTTCTTTCTTTGCCCATTTCATACAGTAGGAATCAAATGCATCATATGTATCCTGAAAAATACTGTCAATGTTCAACTTGGGACATATCCGAAATTTTGTACCTTTTTTCATAATTTCTTTTAAACTTGAATTTTGTATGATATCCAAATTACCTGTAAATACATGTTTGTGGTATGCATCAACAAAATCAGAATATTTACTGTTAGACATACAGTCACAATTTTGATTCGCTGCGATATCTTCAAGAGTACTTGAAGCCAGAAATTGCTTGTAATTCATGATACTTTGTCCAATATTGTTGCCATATTTATAGGAAATGATGGGGGGTTCTTTTATTTTGCACTCCTTGGGAATCATGTTACGAACAAATTTCAATTTGAAAAGGGACTGAATGTTGAGTGAATCAATAATTTTGTGTTTGAAAGGAATGCTGCAAAACATTTGATTTAATTTTTTCTTATTAGAATCTGGTTTCCGAATAGTTGTTATGTCAGCGTACACAATTTTGCAAAAAAGTTGCGGAAATGTGTGTTCTGAATCAGTAATACCCAAATATTCATTAATTTTTGTTATGTCTCGAAATGATAGTGCTTTCAGAGCTGTATGTAATTGATCAATGCCATTGTGGCACCAGATGGCACATTGATATTGTGCCCTTTTCACATGTTGCTCAAATACATCCTCAGTAGGGGGTGGTTGAGCAGCTGATCGGTCTGTGGTGGAGGCAAGCGTATATCGTAGCTTGTCCAAAGTAGTATTGTAATCAGTCCCTTTTCCTGTGTTGAGAGCTTTGCTACATAAAACACAGGTATTGGGATTTAGCTTGGCTGGGGGTGGCTTCTTGGTTGCCGGTTCCAGGTTCATGATTTTAGGTTCACGGTACAAAATTATCTAACCTGCTAATACATTAAACGGAGGTGTTCTTACCAGGTTCAAGCTTTATTTTAGAAAATAATCCAGTTCACCATGTGTATATTATCAATCATGCAACACATTTTGACAATATGAACAGTCATTCTGAATAATACTGATAATGAGGCAATCACATAGCAGAGTTAG
>CAXHWN010002089.1:0-19000 GCA_964020975.1 Hermodice carunculata | reverse complement strand
TGGATTAAAACACCGAAATCATCGGGGTTATTAACAATGTCTGCACAGCACGTGGAAGTCCCGCCGTTTCTCATTCTCTCTGTGTTTTTTTCCTTTGGACAGAACATGTGGGCAGAAGATATTTATGAAATGCCATGGGCGCTGTCTTATCCTTGGTGGTGAACCCCCACCCCACTAGATCGCCTGTATCTCTCCTAATGCGTCCCACGGCTATTTGTTGAACTGCTGGATTGGGGCGATTTGTTTCACCTTTGGCCCATGCCATGAATTATTGATGCAGGTACAAAAGGACCTCCCCATTGATACTGTACGTCAACTCACCTGGGTAGCTCTGGGATCTACGTGCTATTTGTTTTGTTCGTAATAGAATAACTCAATCAGCCGGTAATCGGACGCAACAGACGTAGTTTATTTCTCATTCACATAATTTGGACTGCCTTCCCAGTGACCAATCAGGCAAGAGCTTCTATGAATATCACATTTGAGTTTGGTGCTTATTTTCATTTCAAGAGACTTTTTTCTTGTAAACCAGTCCTTACACTTCAGTGCGTGTTAGCTTCACATAGAAGATAATTCCTCTGTAGTAATTTCTTGTTTTGAAAGGACTGCGTGGTTAGCCGTCGGTTTCAGTTGGATTTCCCACCGTACATTGCATAAAAAGAGATATATAGAAGTATAGCCTGTGGTTGGTAAAGTCAAACCGTGACTCGAGCAAGGTGAGCGTGCCAGACTCGACTACAGTCATCCCTTGAGGCACTGCCAATGAGGCACATGTACGAGCGCACAGGCCATGCTTAGGCCGACGTGTACTTGGTGTAGTCGCTTCTCGTGGCCAACTTTTTCCTTTTCCTATTGGCAACTGTACTTTATAGTTCAAATACTAACGTGATGTTACTGCTGCAAATAGTTTACTGATCTGCATCGTTTCCCAGTCATGTTTATCGTCAAGTTCAGCGTTTTCCATCGTGTTACCCTGTAAATTGTAAACGCGAGAGGGCCTCCCGAGAATGCAGCATCACGTACCGTGCACTGGTTATTTGGTCGTTTTGTATCACGCGTTGTATTAAAATTCATGGCATATATTTGCCCCGTGGACATGCAAGAAGACTACTTTACTCCTGAGGAGGAAAAGTTTTAATTGGTGAGCGCAGGCTCAAAACAGTTTCACTCCAGGAATCTTAAAGAAGCGGACTTGGTTCAGCGAACTTACTGAAAACCTTGACGGGAAGTCCGAGGCCGAGGTATTTGGGCGACATGCAAGGCCGAGTTACACAGAATAGGTATATGCAGGTGTCTTGATGCGGTTTTAATGAAACCCACAATGTTGGATCTTTTAATTGGGGAAGAAAACCTACAAAACATTGGTGGTAGAAAGTACCCCACAATGTGAGGAAACCAACACGCCGCTAAACAAGCAACAATAGCTACCATTTCCGATTGTAACGTCCCAATGGGCAATTGGTTTAGATTTTGTGGGCTATTGGTTCGAGTGGATGGTATTATAGATTGACCGCAACAGTATACGAATCAGATTTAAATTGAATCTATTATGTGGATACAAATGCCAGTGGATTTATAAGAAACCGCCCAGGTGATCCCACGGCCTGTGTGTGGAATCGACATCTATTTATCGCAAGGCTCAAAGCTGGCTATTCATGTAAGCGGAGCGCACCCGACATGGCTGTTCATAAGCAAAATCGTGGAGGCGCCAACAGATTTTGGATCGTCTGCTGTTGGTTAATAGCATTCAGTAGACTTGTAAGAGGCGCCAGTCTGTCTGGCAAGTATGGGAAACCCCAAAGCCCTATTAGGAATGAAGCCATTGAGCGCTTATCCAAAGTTTTTGGAATCTCCAAAGTTCCAGTGCATAAGCATCATAGGTCGCCCCCTGAGTATATGGTGGATCTATACAAAACGGTAGCTTACAGCAATGGAATCACAAAGTCCATGAATCCATTTGATGCGGATGTAGTCAGAGGCCTGCCAGACAGAGGTATGTAACACATTCTGTTCTATAAAGATGTGGGAATTTCCTATCTGTCACTGTTACATGAAATATCAGCGACATGTTATGTATTCAGTCATTAGACTATAGAGAGAAAAAAGAATGAATGTAAATGCGGTTATATGGTCTTAATTCAAAATTTACAGATTAAAAATTCTCACCGTATGATATTGGTAGTTTCTTTTGTCTATTGGATACCACATTCCATTTTGAGTTATCAACTTTGGATTACCATATTTTAGCATATGACGTAGATCAACCACCAATGATACCAAATATTCAAAACTATTGTTAGAGATCAAGTATCGGTGCATCTGTTTGTATTCTCACTTTATTCACTGGAACTAAGTGAAAAGAACTGTTAATCTTCATTTTGGTTCTCTTGTACTTGATCAATGCAAAAGACATGCTGTTTTGACATGCTACCACTAAGATTTGACAAGTTGACATTAAAGAAAGTGTGGTAGGCGCCTGTGCTAACGTCAGACGACATTTTGCCCCGAGACAGCACAGGTGTTGTGGTATGATAAAAGCGCGTATCTCTCACGAAGGGTTAAACAAAACGTCACCCCCATCAAAGGCAAAACGCGCATGATATGAGTACCCCCGGTGTAAATAGTGTAAGCATTTCTTCTAAAGATTGTCCTCCTGTAGTAGGGACGTGTCTGTATATAAAGGAACACCTGCGTAAATCCCAATCATCATCTGGCAACTAAGAATAATAGCACCCACCCATTTCATAATACCAAAACATCAATAATACAAACCATGTAAAGCTAAACTCTGTAATAGTCCTGGTATTGTCAAGCGTATACAAGAGATTGTGTGTATGAAGGAGAAAGAAAACACTATACTGTTATAATGTGACGCAGGTGATCGACAGTCAAAGCACCGTGTATTTAAATGGCTCGGGGTACAGTAATACGTCTGTTTCTTGTCATACTATATGGACCGCAGTATGGTGTCTCTACAACTAGCAATTTCCTGATAAGATAATATCTGCTGTAGTTTGCCCAGCTCCTTGCATTTCTACGATGGCATCTTCGTTTACTTCTGCCTTTTCCGGTCTCGATCCACACTGGTTGCTCGCTTCAGTCGCACACACTGCTAAAGGAATGTTAGAGAAACAGATTTTACGCCTAATAAGGCACAATCATTTGGCGTAGCCTTCAATTGAGCTTGCTCTCTCTACCACAAGAGCGTGTAAGTATCCAACCGCGGCCATTTTGCTCGCCTACAAAGGTTTGGTTATACGGCCCACGGCTCTTAGGTGCTTCGAGAGGGGCAGGTTACCAAAGAAGTGGGTAATACACATTTCAAAATGGCAAACATAAGTAGCTTTTTGTCAAGTGAAGTGGAAGTTTTCTTCTTTTGGAAATCCCCTTTTGGTGACATTTAGTTTGAATGACCATAGACTGAAAACTGCATGCTTTCTGCCAAAGAAAAAGCTGTTTAAGAACAAGCACTGCGCAATCGTTTGGCGTAAAACCCTTAAAGCACAGCTGTGTCCTCTATGTGCAAGCGACGCACCTGTGCACAGCAAGTAGTTTACAGCGAATAATTTTCTGTAGGTATTTTCTGCCTACTAGCAGCAGCCTCCTACTTTTCCTGAAACTCAGAATTAATAAAAACAGGGTCTGGGCTGGAGGAATGTGATTTCTGGTTTAATTTATTATTTTGCGGAAATGAGGCACGTGTTTACTGTACTGAAGATATTGTTATTAATTTCTAAAAGAAAATGCGCTATCATAATATGTCGATTATGAACTAAAAGAAGAAAAACACTCCCCAAAACAAAACAAAACAAAACAAAAAACAAACAAAAAAACCCAAAAAACAACCAACCAACCAACCAACCAACCAACCAACCAAACAAACAAACAAACAAACAAACAAACAAACAAACAAACAAAAAACAGTCCCTAAAAGAAAACACACACACACAAGGTGCTTGATATGTACAAAAACATCATGTCAAACGGTTATATATTCACTGATTTAAATTGCACCCTTTTATGGAAGACTACCATTGAACAAACTATCAATAAAATGGGAATGATTTAATATTGCATTATAGAAAAACAAAAACGAAAAAAACCCACTCAATTTTCCTCATTAATAGACTGTTACCATACAACTTTGAGGGGAGAAACTCGATCTCAGCTTGGCAATGTTTCAAGCAGCAATTTGGATTAAAGGTATTTACGTGCTTGCAACGAGGACATGCGGTGGTAGATGTGATCCCATTAGAAGTGATTTCATACAATTAAAAGAACTCCCTTTAGCAAATAACGAGAACAATTAAATTCAAACTGCGCATGCACAGATATCATGACATCCAAAAAGCCAGGAACGAGACATTCCTTCAGAAGTTCCGTCTTCGCTTTGACTTGCAGCCACACATTGGGTCCCAATGTTGGTGCTGTGCAAACAAACGTCCAAATGATTCTCGTTTCTTTGTAATTTGTGGTTTAGATATTACAGGTGGACAATTGTGTAGCTTAAATGCCTGGGAAGGGACATGGTAACCCAACGCGGTAATTGATAAAATATTGTAATGTGTAAAATTAGTTCAGAATGGTTAGTTTGCGTGTGAGCGTCCGCAACTGTGATCTGGAGTCTTGTTACGTACACCCACAATTTTGTGTCATTCCCATTTGAATTATTTCCCATGACAATATAAAGATATACTCATTTAGCCCAACCAAAGATATTTCACTCTTCATTGTTATCAAACTACAAGAAGATCCGACATTTGCTCGCTCATTCACATGCCCTTACGGTCCGTTATTGATAGCAAGACGTCTCCAATATTTTTGTTTGCTGGTACGAGAGTTTAGAGAAAGGCCATCTGCACACCTGGTTATTTACTCTACTCCGTGCTGCCTTCGCATGAATCAGTGTACGCAAAAAAAGAAGAATGCTATTTTTCCAGCGGGAGGTCATTGTGGGTAAAATTGAGTGATTTCTCGTGGGAGTAGAGGCCACTTGCACCCTGTTGATTTGACAAATGTAATTGGCCGTGCGACCCTCGAGCACCTGCACCACAAAGGCATGAGAACACTTACCACGGTACTCCAGGACACTGAAGTCGTCCTGCGGTTCCCCTAGATACGTACATTACCTGTGCTCCATACTCCATCAGTTCACCCTAAAAAAACCATTGTCCATCCAACTGTGTAACAATGATTCATGTGGCCTAACTTTCTCAGATGTTGCATGAATAGAATAGCGTTATCATGATACTACGTCTTCACATTGATGCCACTTTGTGAACATAAAACACTAACACTCGTAAAGAAAATTTGATGTATTTTTGAAAAAAGGTACAACTTATAATTTTGTTGATTTCCAATTCATTGTGCTCGTATAATAACATCGTTTCGTGTTTCTGGGGTGGTGTGGGTGGGGGTATAGGGGTTAGGCTGGGGGTGGGGGTGGGGTCTCGATTTAAAAAAAGCCAAAGTACCCAGACGGAGTTTATTTGCTAACGTACACTAGCGTATGCTGTGTGTGATTTGGATTCTAATGTATGTCGAGAATTTTCCGTATCGATAAATTATTTTTCGACTTTTGGGATGTGGTATGTGGTGTGTAATGTCTCAGGGAACATTAAAAAAATCATTACTCTAAACGGAACAATTCAACATGCTAAGAAAAGACAAGTATGAAATTCATGAACGCCAGTTGAACACCAGAACCTGAGATCACGTTGTCATTAAGGGCGGGGGGGGGGGAGGTATTAAGCGTCATGACTGAGGCTTATTTTACATTATATGACAAAAAACATAAAGTTCTAATGTCATAATTTGATTCTTGGTATTGTTCTTTTGTCTTTGTAACAGTTGTGAAGGGACAGTTACTTTGATATAGTATCCACGTGAAAAATATTGACAAAGTCCCATTTCCCCGTCAGGGAAAAATCAGTCGTTACTGCAATCACCAATGAGACCCATAGTGATTAATTTAAACCCACAGAAGCAATGTATTTCTCAGTTTGAAGCGAATTAGAATGAGCAGAACCATCCTCTCAAAAGAGTATGCCTGGCGTTGATTTTTTTTTTGTACCATTTTGCCGTCCCGATCGGTATTACTTGGTAGGGAGTCCATTACCTTTTAGAATCGCATGCGGCTTTGCTCAAATTTCTGGCATAGTCATCTGTTCCAGTAAACTGTCAATCTATCGAGGACACATGATAGCTGATCTAATTAATGTTGCATAATTAAAAAGAAACCTTTGGATCTTAAAAAACAAACAAACAAAAAAACAAAACAAACAAACATACAAACAAACACAAAAAACATGTATAAAGTAATGTGACTGCATGTTAAAATTCATGGACTATATATATATATATATATATATATATATATATATATATATATATATATATATATATATATATATATATATATATATATATATATATATTTATATATATATACACATACCTACCTACCTACCTACCTACCTACCTACATACATACATACATACATACATACATACATATAATTACGTGTATTACACATGTGGAAAATTCATGTTTCACTTTTGGGACCTACAACTATATTTTGAAGGTCACGGCCTACTTAATGGAATCATGGATTTTTAAAACGATTGGAATGAAACTGTTTCCGGCAAATACAACGTACCGATGCACACAGTTGTTTGAGAATTACTTCATCCTTCTGAGTCATCTAGATATAGTTTCACGGCTTCCTCATTTATCGGAAAACTTTGTTCCCATCGTCGTTCGTGCATTACTCAGGAGACGGTGCAAGATATCACGTTGAACTACCATTACAGTAACTTTCAATGAACTTGTGAGGACTACACATCATGTAACCATATCTGCTTTAAAACTATGAACCAATTACCAAAATTAATATTTCACAAAAATCTGAAAAATCAGAATCGAAATAAGACGTTTTAATTACAGATATGAGGGATAAGGGGGTCCCGTTCTCGAATCACGGAGAAACAATTGTGCTTTCAAAGTTTACGGTGAAACACGGTTAAAGGTAAAATTAACAATTAATGGGTCAAAATCTTGTTCCCCCAGTTCATGATTTTATCATTGTTGAAATGTCAGTTCACAGCGATTCGTTGGAATTCTGAATCACATTTCACGAGTAATGGGCCTTTTGTGGTTCACGGTAACTATGTTTTAGTTTCACAGTTCAAGACAAATTAAAAAGACCCAATCACGATTCACGGAAAACATATTTCCCGTTATGGTCGCCTGGTTATGGATTAGATGGCGCACACATGCCCGAGTCATATATTATCTCTCCTAGTTCAAGATTAGGGCCATATACCCACATTTCAGACAGTAGTTTTGTATAGACTTAAATGCTCCTCATTTGATGGACAGTTTTCACCAACACCGATGGAAATTCCAATTATATATCTATATATTTATCATTATTTGAATGAATGATGATACCTAAGATTTAACTTTTACTATTCGACTAATTTACATTATGGTGCACATTTTCCTGAAGCAAGCCAGATGGACCGAGTCATTGATAGGTCAATAATCCTGCAAAATTTTGAACTTTCGTGCATGCCAGTGTCTGATAAACATTCCAGACGAAATATACTTGTAAATAGAAAATAACTGACAAAACATATGAATACCTGCCAGCACACTGATATGGTAATAATGGAGTGTAAAATCAACAGCAAATCGTCCACAACAACGGCTTCATGATTTTGATCCATTCTTACATGTGCTTGTTTAAAGGTTTGGTCTTCTTGCCTCTTGTCACAAGTTGAATGATTCCTAGTCGTTCCTTGTTGTCTTTGAGCAGGCTTCGCAATCGTATATGATGTATTTTCATGAAATTAGTGATTACCATAAATAACAAAAAAAAGGCCTCTTTATTTTGGCTCTGGTTGTTATCCCAATATTAATGCTGAGAAAAACCTGCCAAATTTGTTAATCATTGTACATTCAAACAGTTATTTCACTGCCATGGAGGGTGCACTTTGCTAAATCAATGACTCGATAATGCTTAAAATCCAAAGTGAAAGATGCGAGAATGTGTGTAACTAACAGAGCTTCCTGTTGAACTGTCTGTCTTTTCACCGTTTCATCGGCAGGTGCATGTCGCACTCTAGATAAAGATACTTTTTTTATTGCTTAGGGCAAACATCTGGGTTCTGAACCTGTGTTCTCTGCCATACTGTAGAAGTATTTGCTTTTGCACATTTGCTTTTGTGTCGCAGATAACACTGAACGCAGGTCGTTGGGCATTTAAAAAACGGCAATGAAAAGATTCTCTTCTGTCCAAACAACAACAACAACAACAACAACAACAACAACAACAACAACAACAACAACAACAACAAAACAAAACAAAACACCCCTCCCCCAAAAACCCCAAGCCCAAAAAAACACACACACACACACACAAAACCAAACTGATGACAGACACAGACAATAAAAATACATAGATACAGATAAATAAATAAATGAATAAATAAATAAATGAATAAATAAATAAATAAATAAATAAATAAATAAATAAATAAATAAATAAATAAATAAATAAATAAATAAATAAATAAATAAATAAATAAATAAATAAATGTTCTTCCGAGATGTCTGATAATAGCACCATTTTTTGGCGTAAAATTGCTTTTCTTTGCTTTCTTTTTTGTCTTGTCTATGAATTTGACAATTAAATAGTGTCAGAAAACATTCGTGAGAGGAAAGGTAAGTGGCATTTTTTGACATGTAAAGCAATGTGAAATGATACAGCCACGTGTTTTAAATACGAATCTCGCATCTGAATAACGATGTTGAGCTAGGCGAAATGCCAAGTGGCCTGTGCACTCCACATTTGTTGTGGTTGTGGCGCGCTCGTTATTTGGCTGTTTTATACAACACAGCTAGATCTCCAGTTTCATTGCAAATATTTAATTACCGTATCGCGGTATTATTCTTATTGCTCAGGTGCACCAGTTGTGGAACATGTGTCTTTGTGTGCCAAATATATCTGCTGCAGACAAGCTTTAAACTCGTACGTGTTGTCTGGCAGGATGTTGATCTTAATAGCCTGAGTCCTTTGCAAGGATGTAAAATGAGCAACCTGATCCGCATCTGATGTGATTTGATTCGGTGCCAGTCACATAATACATAAAAATAAACAATATACAAAACCGAATATAAACAATTACACAAATAAAAGAGACATTATCTAGACTGAAATTTCACAACGGTATAAAAACACATATCGCAGTAATGTATACATAAAATAAAAGTTGACAAACATAAGGTATCACATGACCCTCCCCCACCCACTCACAGAGGATGTATCACAATAAAATTAGGAAATCACAGCAGGGAGTAAGCAAATTAAAAGTACGCATGCAAAGTAAAATCAAATGATTAAAGGAGTTTGTAAAAAGGCCAACACCAGGATAACCCAAGAAAGCTGGCTTGATTGCCTTGCTTATTTCCGTTGGGGTCCTGGGGATAAAAATTAGGGACAAACAATTAAAAAGTGAATACGTGTAAATGCATTTAATAATAAATTAAAATGTAAACAAGAATAATTTCGAATAAAAATGCATAAATATCACAGTTTATCTACTACAACTTAGTGCAATTTGTGTACAGCACAATCACAATGAACATCAGTAATAAATGAATTCACTATTTGTCTTTAGTTTGGCTTTTTCTGAAAGGTGTGCTTTTAGTTGAAGTTTGAAATTCCGTTTGTCTGATATTAATTTTAATTGCACTGGTAATTCGTATCAAATTTTGATGGCAGTGAAGTGTCTTTCTTGATTTCACTCCCGAATAAGATCACATTAGGACAAGATGTTCTGGTGCAAGCATGTGACATTAATTCTAATCACATGCTTACGTTAAGTTGGTAGACATATACGCATACGCTTGTACCTTATATGTGTGTTAGGTTTGCTGATAACAATGAAAATAATTGCATTGTTATGTACATGTGTCAAAACATATTAATGGGTTATTATATATCAAGATTTCCCACATGTAGAGAATTGCTGTTTGTAAAAGTTAACACATAGCATTCTCAAAGCAGCCGCTGAATGAATAATTGCCAATAACCGTGCCATTTTCATTCAATGAGAGCTTTGGTCACAGATATGACCCACTGAGACATTTAATTGTTACAGACAATATTAGACTTTACATTTCAAATACTTGTATCATGTTAAATATAACTGTGTAATCAGTGCTCTTGGCAAAAGCATGGAAATATTGGACACAGGGGCACGTTCAAAAAAAGAAAAATAACTCAAAATTGACAGTAGTATATGCTGCTTTTGTGCCACATTGTAACTTCACACCGTACATTCCAGATTGCCTTGAAGTATGTCATATTTTTGTAATTGAAGAAATTGGTTTATTATGAAGCATCCCCAGACATTTCACTTTTTCTTTTCTGTCTTTTTTTGGGGAGGGGGGGGGGCGGCATCGAGGATTATTAATCGCTTGAGGCCAGAAGACTTACCATCATTAAACCCTATCTTTGCAATCAGAACAAGTTTGCTATTTATCGGCTGGTTGACGCCAGTTTGCAGTCTGTTCAGACTGGACCCATCATATGTTGCTATCAGCTAAAGTCAGCATATAATTAAAACCAATCACTGTCACAGGGACAGGGAGCATATGGACGTCGCTGGTGGTTGTTCAAAATATATAGAACATAAGACAGGCGATAGCGATTTCAGTGTGTTTTTTCATCCAGAAAATGTTGTTCATTTTGCAACCCATCTGATTATTTTGTTTATATTCAGAAGAATGTTCTCCTTAATTTTGCAGACACTGTACATCAGATGCATTTCTTCTTCAATGTTTCTCTTATCCGAAACAACGAGGATATTCTTGAAGCAGAATTACGTCTTTTCAAGTTGCGACCCAGGCCGTCAGGGGGCGCCAGGCGAGGTACATTACATGTTCACATTATTGAGGTAATTTTCTGTGTGAATTAAAACATAAAATGTTTATTAAGAATGTAGCTGTCTTGAATGATAAAGCATGGGTGAGGTTTCTTGAAGCCATGTACCAATCCAACCCAGACATTAAATCACATCATTTGTCAGAGTAACTAAATATCTAACATCTGCCACAAAATAAATTTAGACTACAGAGCAATATGTTTAGAGATGCCTTTTTTGCCAATCTTCAGGTTGAATCATTGGAACATTTAAAACTACTTAATCTGAAAAACGATGCTGCTTCTGCTCTGGTGTCGGCAAACATTGGCACCTTTAGCTGTGGACCTTTACACGCATGGTATTGGCACGTGTTGGGGGGCTGAAACACTACACCCGAGTCGTGCCTTCAGGCCTATGCTACCTTCATCATATTGCCACCAGATTGTACTTTTGAAGTGAAGAGATCTGAAGTTTCTGACAGACGGGTCCAGTAGCTTGCATTCGGCTGTCTATTCATCACAGTCCTCGCACATTCTTACCTGACTGACGGTAAGACTGCTGGGGACGGCCACCACGTGCTTCACAAACCGAGACGCAAGACACCTGTTTTTGCAAACAACGACATAAGTTGATGTGCACGGTTCACCCTGAAAGCAATCCTTGTCTCCTTAACTCAAACATTACTAATTTCGACAAATCGTTGAACTCTTAACTGGCATGACGATACCGGATTCTTTTTATTTGTGATCTGACCTTTCACTCAAGTACCAACAGACTTAAACGAATGCTCCAGGTCAACAGACCAAACCAAAGGAAGTGTTGACTCAGTCAAAACTTGATTTAAACATATTTTATTCAAATGAAAACGATTGGGGAACAGGGAAACCCTATAATTACCCCTCTCGCAAGGGGTAAAATTGACACTGGAAGCCTTAACTCATTCCACCCTTATGACGCTTTTTCCCGCTAATATATAGATGTCGTCTGCTAATTGTATTTTACTAATTTAGGGATTATTTTTCAAAATTTTGGATGAAACTTGCATGGAAGATCATTCCAAATTATATGCCAATGGTCAACAGCTTCCCTTGGCGCGCTCTGGGCGCAATGCGCCCCCAGTGCGCCAAGGAAAGATTCCATTTTTAACAAGTAAAGTTCAAATAGGCCATGACACAATCTCGAATTGACTTAATGGAATATATTGAAACCAACAATGATTCCATTTTACACACAAGTTGCAATTTCCTGTCATTTATCACATTTATTATCTTACTTATTATGGGCAAACTCAATTATGTAATTAATTTCTGTGTTTTTACGAGTTGTGAGTACAAGTTATATACAGTTCAGAGACCGTCAATCTTGAAAAGTAACTGCCAAGATTCGATAAAAGTAAGCTACTTACAAAAGAAAGTTTATTGAAGCCACTGGTATACCTTAGTCACGGTGACATACTCTTATATACATTTATTCTGGTTAACACTATAGGAGATTAAACCAATAAAATGGGAAATCTAATTCTTGAGGTAAGAATGTCTTTTGGTAGGATGTAAAACCAAAGCTGAAGAAAACTGTGACGTGCGGTTGAATATGCTGTTGTATGGCTCTGTTGTTTGGCAATGTCTGTAGGTAGAGTATTATTATGATTTTGATTATCCCTCTACTCTGGTACCATGCCACTTCAGCTGAATGCACTTTGGAATCGAGGTTGTAAGACTGAGTCAACACCTTCCTTGGCAAAGAAAGCCATTGACCTGGGGCATTCCATCATGATGGGTCTTATCTGCTGTTCTCAGCAAAGATATTTGCTATTCATATGGAACTCAAGTAAAACATTAAAGCAGACAACAGTAAATAACATCCGGGAACCTCAGTGAGATTTAAGTGGGGAAAGGTTAACTCTTACATTCGACACCTCTATTTTTGATAGCATCGTTGAAACTTGAATCTCAGAATATTAGAAATCATTTTTACTTTAAAAATGTGAACAATGGTGGTGCAATTTGTGCAACGACACTCTTTATGTATCACTTTTGATGTAGGGTTACAACTATTCCAAATAATTTTCTAACATTCAAAAAAGTACTGGCCATTTACAGTCCAGTCATGTTTAGAGAGTAGAATGGGTACCTTTCGATTTAGGAGTTTTCTTTTCTGTTAACTGCAAATTAACTTTATACATGTATTATAAATTGCGGAAAAACTATGAGCGTGCAACGTAATGTGTTGTTTAATAAATCACTTGTATTTTATCAGTGAAGTGAAGTGAAGTGAAGTGTAAACAGGATCCCTGCGTCCCTCACCCCCACCTCATTCTGAGTATCCACCATATGCAAATCCCTTGTAGTAAAATACTGTAGGCTTACATGTACCTGCATAAACATCCCACCAGCACTCACAGTGTGCAAATATACAAATCATCAGAGTAAAAACATGTACGCATCTGACAGTTTCAATGCTATTTCTCCGCAAATGTATATTCTTGATTTCCAAAAACTGAATGCCGATTTCCGTAGCCCGTGGTGTGTGGTTCCTTCAACATGTTAAGACGCAGTGCACTCAGTCATACCACGGAGCATGGGTACTTTTGGTGCCGGGGATAATTTATTTTTTTCTAGTTTTTGTACATGTACGTCTGTAATGTTGAACTTCAAACAATGTGAACTTTTCCTTTTTATCTTATTCCCATTGATCAAGAATCCACATGCTGCTATTAACTGAACATCAATGAATTTGCTGAGGAAAACGCCCGAAATGCGTGGTCTGAGACTGCGTTCAATATCCCTATGGTGCAATTCAGGTTTCTTTCCTGCTTTGTGAATATAGTATCAAAAGACACTGTTTGTAGGTATCAGGAGTAACTAACTCTAACATGCCAAAAATAATAGAAGCCCTATATAAATATTTTATGTCGAATTTAGAAGTTCAACACACTTTTTCTCATTCAACAATTATTCCATGTCTGAACGTTCCCCATTTACTCTGCATTCATTTGATTTTGCTGTGTTCTTATTTTCGCTTATTTCGCTGATGCTTCAACACCGGGAAATTAATAACACAGGGAAAAAAAGAGTTTTAAAATGGCATCGATCAGGGAGCAAAACTAAAACAGTGAATTTAAAATCTCAGTGGAAGATCCAAAAAGCAAAACCGTGAAAGTAAATGTATTCACAGCATACTGGGGGCCGGGGGGGGGGGGGGGGGACGTTTCATGCACTTAAATCTACATTTTAGCATTTCATATGTCTAGTTCTGTGAAAGTACTATACCCATTTATGCTTTTCTAAAGCGTCATCGGAAACAGCTTTGATGCATTTAAATTGATTTGCATTTGCAGGATGACAATCATCATCGCTGTGTGCTATAAATCAGTGGTCATGGTACTGCTTACGTGTTTATATTCCACATCCCATTCCATGTGATCATTCAGTAATCATATCGCCACAAAAAAAAAAAAAAAAAAAAAAAAAAAAAAAAAAAAAAAAAGGGGGGGGGGGCGTTCATTTTTATCCATATTTAATCTCTTACAAAGTATGGCATCCTACAACAAGAAGTTACACGAAGGAACTTGTCTCTACAATGATATTTTGACCCCTTTTTGGACAAGAAAAGGGTCAAAAGATTTTTTTTTTATTTATTCATGTGTACAAAGAAAATGGTATGATAATGATTCTGATATTGACAATAACAATAATTCCATCAATATTATCTCAACAACTTTACCTTTAAGTAATTTAGTGTGATTAGTTTAGCATCTTTTGTCGTACAGATCGTAGAAATGAACAATCGGAAATGAAGATAATTCGCACTCTTCTCTATGGTGGCTCAATGGTGCCAACCAAAAGTTTTTTTTTATCTTAAAAACTCGAAATTACGAGATAAAATTTCGTAATTACGAGATAAAAACTCGTAATGTCGAGATAAAAAAAAACTTTTGGTTGGCACCACTGAACCACCTTAGTATGTTCTCAGAGCTTTTCAAAGTATGAAATTAGTCCATTTGAAGAGTGAGCAGAGGGCTGTTTTACGTGCAAATATGTGCATCTCTCTTCATGGTGAATTGCTGGTTTTAGGAAACAATGCTGGTCCAGCCGTCAAAAGGAAGTTTTGCACATTGTAGTATTATGAGAAAAATATTGATACTTGCTTTAATAACAGTGTGTAATGGACATACGTGGAACAAGCTGACAAAGTGTAGGTTATCATTCACTCTATGCAATCATCAACAGAAATTAGATTCTCATAAGAGCTAGTTATTTGTACTTAAATAAGCAGTACAAACCAATGTAGTGCTTAGCCTCGGTATAAGTTGAAAAGAATAGAGTGGTCCTTGTCTTAAGAGACCACTACATATACGATGAGAGACTACCTGCCTTGAAAGACCACCTTTTCAAGATACTGTAATTAGTATTTTTAATTTGTATACCTCCTATGAAAGCCCACCTGTCTTGAGAGACCACATTTTAGTCAAACATTGGGGTGGCCATTCAATACAGAGTTCACTTTGCTTAAATTGGGAATGTAATTGAGTGATTGCGCACCTTGTTTTTTCATGCACCCCCCAAGCCTCGCGTATTATGCACACCATTCGATGGGTGTAGAGTAAGGAAGTTTGAAGATATGTCCTCTAAGAACCCTAATGAATGCTGGATTTTTTTAAAGGTCTGTCTCACAAACATCAGGCTGATGATATGTAAAGAAACGGGGTTGGGTTTAGGTTCTTGCTCAGTAATTATACCTATTCCTGAATTTTCTTTCAGCTGAGATTGTATGAAGTTCAAGATGAGAACAATATGTATTCCCCTCGTGGTCTGCGCTTGTTAGAATTTCGACGAATAAGTGCGCACAAGTTTGGTTGGGAAGTTTTCAAAGTGAAGGATACAATTCAGCGTTGGATGAACAACTCCGACTCTAATCACGGTAAGAACATACTGTTGCGCATGCTCAGTACCAGCAAGGAAGCCACATGGAAATGCCGCCTCCTTGGTAGGCTACCAGAAATGCACACGTATCCGGCTGTCGGTATTTCCACAAACCTCGTTTAAACACATAAGTCACCAAGTAGAACCTATATGATCTGGAGGTTCTAATTTGATTTTCATTCAAGAAATAAAGTTAAAAGCTTGTCTCAATATGTCACAGACACCCCTTTCTTGTGGCAGAAAACTGTCTAATTCAGCAAATGCGACAACGTAATACACTAAATGTCACAACGCGAGCTATTCTGGCGGATCAATTCAAATTTTCTGCATGGTAAGAGGTTATCGTACACCCAATTCAGTATCCTTGCCTGTATGGTTCCTCCAAGAACATGTATCTTCCCAAGACCCGAAGGGTGTGGGGAAATACAGGCTGGAGGATGATTTATGTATCCTAAACACCATGTAGTTCTACGAGAAAAATGAGAATGAAAAGAAAAGTAAACGAATTTTGTCAACCAGAGTGTCCAGCTGCCTTTTTTATCTAGTGGCCATTGCTGGTCTGTGAAGGCCAGTGTGACTGGTTGACGGGTAACAAAAAAAGCAGCATTCTCATTCGCTAACAAAAAAAATGACCGACTTTTAATGCTATTTCAATTAGGAAGCTGTATTTTCCCTTCGGAAGTATAGAATGTTGCCAGGGTAACATTTCTCTAGCATTCTAATTGGACAGTTTCAGTACCCACCCTCATTTTGATGTGCTTACGTTCCTCTGAACACACATGCTCCAGAATACTATAAATGCAGTGTGCAGGCAATTTTAATACTATATTTAGGATACTGGCAGCTATTCAGTCAAACATGGGTTTATACGCTTCACAAGTGCTATTATGGTGTTGTATCACAAAATGTGTTAAAACAACAGAATCTTGTCATCTATATTATTCAAGTTCTGACATTCAAATTTTTCTTTGTACGTGAAGGTTTCTTCTTCACCGCCAAGGCCAGGACAGGCGAACATGTAAATGGAACTTATTTACGGTTTGCTCAACGCTCAGAGCATCACGATAGCAAACAGCCAGTATTGGTGACGTATACAGATGAGAAAAAATATAAATACAGTAATTATGTATCACCTTCGGATAGTGGTAAGTAAGCTTATGTTGAAATACAATTATCAAAAATTATATACAGTAGAATCTCCAATAAAGACCCCATTAAGAGGCCATTTTTATATAAAGGGCACCAATTTAGATCCGTTTTTGTTTATCCTTAATTAAATTATATCCACATTAAGACCACTCCCATATTAAAACCACATTTTTACAGTACCTTAGGTGGTCTTAATATACAAATTGCACTGTAATTATTCTGTCACTAAATCAGCACGAAACATTCAACCCCCTCGAATATCCTTATGTTAATGCATAATGCACAGAGGACAGATTCAGGTGTATGTACGTGTGTACGTACGTACAGAAAGATAGAAGAATGAAGATGTTAGAATTTTTGCAAATTTGGGGAGTTAGAAATTGTAAGTCCAGACCACGTTGAAAAACTATAGCAGACAGAACCATTCCAATTCTGTGCACATACTACTTTGTGCATCTAATGAATACATGTATAAACAAGAGGATCATGATGATCCTGTGCTCTGCTGACTGGGATCTGCTTTTACAGTATTGGAACACATGGACTGCAGTCTAGATTTGTACAGCTATATACATGTATGTAGAGTGGTAGCAAAGTTTGTCCTTAAAATAAATTTTGAAGGCGCCTAAGTTTAAAATCAACACTACCAATAGATATCGCATAAGAGTTTTTTCTCGATCTTTCTAGTGATCATGGGCGTAGGATCTTCCATTACCAATGAAGATACAAGTCAACATGCAGATTTGATCTTAAGGTCAAAATTGTAAATATCTTAACAAACTCCACAGGCACTTTGGTATCAATGTTTAATAACATATTATTCAATAAAAAGACTATGAAAGTGTAGGTGTATAACTAAATGTTCTTGAATAGTAACATACAAGACCATGAAGTCCAGATGCATTACTAATTGTTCTTGAATAGTAACATTATAAATTATTCTATGTTTACTTGCTCTGTCTTGTTGCAGGTACCATAAACTACGCACTACTGAAAAGAAAAATATATAACAAGACTATAATGTACTAAGTATTTTGCCATTTTTGGATAGCAAATCCCTTCATGTGATATGTACATTTGATTCAGCATTTATCAAAGGTACAAATTGACAGTGTAGAAAAGGACATAGTTGATTTTATTCAGGAAACAAAATTGAATAGGGCGACCTGACTTGTCCATGGTAGTACATGTATTATCAATTGACATACCTTGCTGTTTCAATGGCTGCCGATGTACAGTGGCAGCACTCACTTACATTCACAAAGTCTGATATCGCATAACTTTGTCAAAAATTAACATATCCACATTATTTTCGCAAACTTTCATTGTCTAATGTCCAACTATATTTTGATAAAATTTTAAGCAATTCTATCATTCTGTTCTGGAGAAGAAGTCGAAAATAGCCTTAACACGTAAAAATTCATAAAAAAAAATAGGAAAAAACGCAGCGCCACCTGGTGGCCAAAATGAGAACTAGTTGAACCCAGGTGACTCTATGTGCAATATCAAAGCAATTGGCCCGGTAGTTCTTGAGATGAAGAAATTTTATTTTTTTCAAAAAATAAATTAAAAAATTCATTAAAAATAAAAAAATTATTGCATAATCATCTCCTTCGCAAACTTGGTAGAGGTTCACCTGGGCAACATCCATGTGCAAAATTAAAACATTCGATACAGCGGTTTTTGAGAAGAAGTCAAAAGGGTAAATACAATAGTGTAATATATGCACTGTATTGCCATATATATATATATATATATATATATATATATATATATATATATATATATATATATATATATATATATATATATATATATATATATACAGCTGCAGCACTCACTTACAGTCACAAAGTCTGATATCGCATAACTTTGTCAAAAATTAACATATCCACATTATTTTCGCAAACTTTTATTGTCTAATGTCCAACTGTATTTTGATAAAATTTTAAGCAATTCTATTTTGCTGTTCTGGAGAAGTAGTCGAAAATAGCCTT
>CAXHWN010002087.1:0-23862 GCA_964020975.1 Hermodice carunculata | reverse complement strand
ACTCATATACACTCGGAACCACAATCACTATAGTATATTATAAGATATTGAAGATTTAAAACTTTAATTGGCCGTCATTTGCATAATTTTGAAAAGCATGACCTCTCATTATAAAAAAGCCAGACTTTATCTATAGAAGCATCATTGTGCCAAGTTTGGGGTTTCTACGTGTAATATACTTTTCAAATGAAATGTCGGGACAAATTTGCCTGGAAAGAAAGAAAGAAAGAAAGAAAGAAAGAAAGAAAGAAAGAAAGAAAGAAAGAAAGAAAGAAAGAAAGAAAAACAGTATGTTTGTGTTGGCACACAGACATAAAAAGAAAGAAAGAAAGAAAAACAACGGACTCATGACACGTGCAGGTGTCCTAGCTTGACCTTGATCGCTCGACCGCGAATGTAAATAAACATGGCAGCGTCCATGCGGTTCAATGTTGAAGTTCCGGTCATTGTGATTACCCAATATCTTTCCTTGTTTTTTTGCTCATTGGATGATCTATGAATCTAACACACAAGTTGCAGAGACAGTTGTCATGTTACCAGTTTTTATTCTGTCACCGAGCTTTTTTGACAATCTAAAATTGCGCGGGAATGCTGGTCAGCACATCGCTCAAATGCAAGTCTCAACTTGTTCATCGCCTGAGATGCGGATGAATATGAATGCTTTACACAAAATAGTACAATGCTGAACATCTGTGCAAAGACGTGTCACTTTTATGTAGGTATCTGTGTTAATCGAATCTTGTATTCTTGTGGTCTTATAATGTATTTCAATACTTGAAAGTGACTATATAGCGGACTAAAAATTATTTTGTTGCGGAGGTAGAAGGTGCAGGATGTGCGAGTTTGGCGCGATAATGACGTCAGTCACTTAAATTTCACTCACACAGGCAGCCGAATTTACAACACGTGCTTCGTTGTGCTACCCAGAGAAGCGAAATGGTACAAACATCACATCCATGGTAGGTCAAAATGCCCTCATGGGTAGATTATAACTTAGCTGTATACCTGCATGCATGTAAGAGTCTTGATATCACTCATGATGACGTCTGACACTGTCAGTCTGGTGGTCAACTTGCTTACTCGAAAGCTCCCAAGAGTAGAGTACGAGTCCCATATAGTCGTATGTTTTAAAAAATAACAACAACCCTGGCTGGCTCGAACTCTGATCTGCATGTATGATCATGCAAATAATGAGTAGGGAATATTGGGGAAAAAATACATCCATTCGTGCATCAAAAAGTTCCTCAAAAAATTGTGTGCAGCATTATGAATGTAAATTGTATTTGTAATTTGATCAAATGTGCAAGAACGTGAACGGTGACCCGCAGGCCGAGTCCTGATAATGATACAACCGAAGACAAGACTCCACTGCATTGGAGTACCTCAACAACGTAACAAGACTAGTGCCCTCACCCCAGCACATCACTGACAAAGGAAAATCCTTCATCAGGAAAGCTAACTCCATGTCATGTGTGGTTATCAGACACAACCTTCTTTATGCCCCACTATCGATAAACGATAAGCGCAGTCTATGGTCTCCGGAAAAAAAAAAAAAAACAACCAGAAATTTAATTTACTTTGAAAGCCCAAAATACACGGTACGATTTTCCTCATCCAATTCCCACCAATTTAATTGTATCAGATTAAGTAGCTACTGTTGGATAGTGTAAGTCCCTTTTCAGTATCGACCGATTATAATTTATAGCTCCTAGGCCATCCAAGTTGACAAAGTTTAATTGCCAATCCATATATTCAGTATAGAATTATGTTTAGGAATATGTAAAAGTATAACATATGTATAAAAATATGTAACTTAAAAAAAATGTTTAAAAGAGCATTACTGACACAATTAGATGGACCCATGCCAAAGGATCAGAAGCAATCTGCACTTTGACATGACCAAAATAGGACCAGGGTCTATTTTCAGTCCAGATCGGGTGAAATTGTACCACATCACACCTCTGAGATGAGGTCAGCATCCTGATCAGTACACATGTACAGCCAAGATAGCCAACAATGTGAATGGGCCAGGAGTCAACAAGACAGTGATAGTAACTCATTGAATGTTGTGGTGCCCATCCTCAAGAAATTGTTGTAGGTGGTCCTGCCTTGAGCAGACAATAATACAGACCAATTTGAGGTCTACTCAAAATCCAATGCTTCATCCACACTGTTCTCTACCTTTGTTTCTTTTTTTTTTTTTTATTTGAATACACTGCAGCAGCTAAAGCCCCTATCTGTCATCAGCCATGTTGTGGGTACCTTGATGAATTTTGGTGGAGAGTTTTATAATAAGAATGTTCAGGAATGCAGGGGTCATGGAAATTTAAGAAATGGTGACCTGGGCAGTGTCTTCTCAAACTGGAATTGGATGGCAAAATTGGAGGGAGACTAATCCTGTATGCACCTGTGTTGTGTATGTCAAAAGTTGGTTTAACTGCTTGGGGCAGCTAGATACTTAATCATACTGTGTATGTCAGGCTGAAATGTTAGTGTTTCGATGGAAAGAGCTTCAAATATATTTCCTTAACAAAATCTCCATCTTTTTTTCCCTGTCTTGTGTACAGAATTCTGAAGTTTGGGCCTTTTCAGGACTAAAAAAAATGCCATTTTTACCCCCAAATTGAGGAGTCCCAACTTCAACAATCGTAAAATCACGATTTTGTTCACTTGGCGCATTCAGATAAAGACTCTGAGTTCTGTGAATCTTCAGATTATGAAAGTGTGAAGATCTTTGTTGTCTTATTATGTCTCCTGGTGGAAGCCAGGGGACATATTGTTTTAGTGCCGGTTTCTTCCGCTTCTTCTGTTTCTTCTTCTTTGTTGTTGTTCAGGTTCTTCAACACTTGGTTTCAGTGCCATAATTCTTGAAGGACTTGACAGAATTTGATGAAACTTGGTAGGATTATGTATCTAGGCAAGACCTAGGTTGGGATTGTATTTGGATGACCTTGAGTGAATTCTCAAGGTCACAGGGTCACTTATGTGAAATTGGTTTCCTTGCAATAAGTCTTGAAGAACTTGATGAAAATTGCTAGAGTAATGTATCTAGGTGAGAGCTAAGATAGGATTGTAATTTTCAAGCAAACTTGGTCATTTGTAATTTGTTATCACCTGTAGCTTATGCAGAGACGTAAGTGTTCCACCGGGAGACATTTGATTTTCTGTTGGAAAATCAGTCTGTTCTAGTTTGACATGGATTAGCTAATCTCCTTTATGGGATGAGCAAAGAATATGACTGAAATTGATGTAAATTGCATATTTAATGTGTCAAGTTGATTCCCTTCAAGTTATGTTGTTATTGAGAAAAGAAATATCATTGGGGTATTTCAAAGGGATAAGCTAAACCAAAGACAAAAGATGAATAGAGATTATGTTAAAATTGGTCAGGATCGACTTTTTCAATGTCAATTGTTCCGTGTCAACCAGATCAAGGCTATAAGCACAAAACTTCCAGTCTTAAGTCACTGGGATAAGGTAGTCCTATCATTGAGATTAAAACCCAAAAGTTCATTAAAAAACAAAAACTAACATTTCATGACCCATTTATTCACAGTGTGATGACATCACCCACATGTTTTTCCTCTAGACAAAAGAGGGCCTTCTTCAGACCAAGGTTTGAACCTTCTCGCAATACCCATTGGTTTTCGACCAGATTTCTTCAAATGGACATGCTCAATTGAATTCCGGATTTCTTGGGGGGGGGGGCAAATCTTTAAAAAAATCTTTGCCGCTGAAACTGCTCACCATATTGCTTTGATATTACACACAGACACTCCTAGAGGCTCCTAGTTCTAAATTTGTTCACCAGGTAATAATGCAATTTTTTTTTTTTTTTTTTTTTTTCATTATTCTTTTAAATTTTTTTTTCAATGTTTTTCTTTTTTTTGGTGTGCTATTTTTGACGTCTTCTCCAGAACCATCACTCTGATTAAGCTGAAACTTGGTGGATATGGTCCTTGTGGAAGGGTCAAACAAAGTTGTACACTAGATGGAACTGCTGTAGTTTCCTGATTTTAAACATTTTCTCAATTGGGGTACTTATCAGTAAATGCGCCTTTCCTATTGATAACTATTTTGGTCAATGGGCATTCTAATGCTAATTCACATTTTCGACTTCTCTGAAACTATCATCCTGATTGACTTCAAACTTGGTGGCAATGCACCTTGGGTAGGTCTCTACCAAATTTGTTTGGTCTTATTCCACTGGCTCACATGGTTAACCAATTATTGAACAAAAAAAAACTTTATGTATGTTTATACCTGTTCTGGGCCTTTCATCAGATATTTTCAAAATTGAATTCAATGATAAATTGAAAATACATGTAAACATGTATTTTACATGCAGGCTAAATATGTAGTCTTCTGGAATATTGCTATATTGTAATCTGTAAGCTCAGCATGAAAAGTTTTTCAAACATTTAATGCTTCACTCTGTACAAAATTCATAGAAATAATAAAACAGCAATATTTTACAATCACAAGTGGTTCCCTAAAGTTTAAATTCATTTTTCAAAGAATGGCTCAATATGAGTTAGTGTTTGATTTTGTTGATTTTACTGGTATAGTTTAATGTAAGACAGTATAAAGAAAACAGTGGCATATCAAAGTTCTCATCACCTAGTAGCAAATATGTTTGTGCACTGTGCATCCCTGTATATGTTAAGAAATAGCTATGAGTTTTATGTTTGGGATCAATTGCTCCAAATAGATTGGCTTCATTTTAGCAGATGAACGAATCTGTGAAATATATGGTCTGAATTAATCTTGGGTACTCCACACATCTGAACTTAAGGTGCCTATCAATGGCCATTGTTATGGGACTTTTTTCCAAGGTCTGTACGTATTAATCCCAACACAAACTATCCACAAATATCCAAACGGCTTTATTTTTAGGTTCATTGCTAGTAAATTTCTACATTGTTACACATACCGGATGAGTTGAATCTTCAGTGATATTCATTGAATTAAATATAGGTCACTTACAGCCATTATGGCATTAATGACAATTGATGCAGGGTCATTCAACAACAATATCTGTAAACTTCAATGCAAATATTATTATTCAGAGATGTCAAGACAGTTTCATATATTTATAACTTGTGACATTGGATCAGTTGAATTGCATACGAAATTCCTTGGATTACAATATGGGTCACCTTGCCAAGTGAAATCAACATGGCAGCAGCCATCTTGGAGTAATCCCTGGCAAGTACACTGCCAGTACCATTTATAAAAATAACTGATGCACAAATTTGCTACAAGCTACACACACACCAAACTCTGTAAATACCACTGAAGAATGTAAATTAACAAAGTTAAGTTTCTTTGATTTACCTTGTAAAATTTAAACAGAATTGATGTCCAAAGTTGGTGATAAATTCGAAGATAAGTAAACAAACAACAGCTTACCACAACATGCTAAACTGCTTTCCCAGGATTTATGCACATGCTGATTTTAAATAGGGGTCTCAAATACCTGTGAACTAGGCATTTGCGACCAGAATGACAAAAACAGCACTGCTCACTCTGGCTTGTTATGCTGGGCACAAAGATGAGATGCTTGGCAAGATGTCCAAGCTGCCACAGGGCTCCACATTGTCTAGCCTGTGCCTTACATAAAAACAACGCTACACAACTTTTGTCCGCTCGTCTCTTGAATACACTGGTAGTACTACTGTCTGGGGTCCCATGCCAAACTAAACATAGACAAAACCTAAAATGTGCAGAGAAGAGCAGCACAATGTATTATGGATAACTATTATTGAATTTCCGTCACAGCTATGCAAAACCACCCATCCCTCCAGTCGAGAGACAACACCACTGAACTAGTGGCCACGTAAGCCACCACCTCATTGCCACCTGTATGATTAGTGATATGATATGTTACCATTGCGATCTGTTATTAGGAGTAAAAATTTATTTTCATGCAGGAGATCGGAGACGCGTGTCTCAGGAGTCTAGTCTTCAATTCATTACTGGGCAGGGCTAGAAATAGGGCTTATCCGCTTGTCTGTACTAAGTGAAACTTGTGACGGACAAGTAAAGTTGCCAATGCACTTGTCCAAAATTTACATACAGTTCAATTAGAATAAGACTCCACTTGGTTGGCGGACAAGTGAAAATTTTCTGGGTGGTGGTTTTTTGTTTTGTTTTTTTTTGTTTTTTTTGACACAAATACACGTATAAAGTGTGTTGCATTGTCAAATATCTGCATTTTGACACAGCGCTGGGCTCGCGCTAGCCATTCGCCAATTCGCCACTGTCGAAAAAAATAGCTGATCTGACGAAAAAAAATTTGAATAAGTTCGCCAATTTGGCGAAGATAAAATTTTCCAGGACAGGTTTTGTTCTGGGATATTCTGGTTAAAAAACGGACGTGCATTATCGAAATAACGGAAAGAAAACTTTATTCAACTTCAAAATGGACTTCAGAGAATAAGAAAATACATTCAGAGACATATAATATTAAATCTATTTGCTTTGCTCAGGCATAAATGAATGAATAGTATCAACCTATCTTGGTCATTATTCGTGATCTACACACATGTATATTGGTTGGTTCTCCTCTCATCTCATAAGGCCACCAATGCTACAACAAGGCAACTACATTACAGGAATGGGCTTTCTTGTGGGTGACCCTACAATGGACACTTCCTATTTACAAGACGGCTGGCCTTTGGGAGGGGGTGGGGTTGGGGGAGCATATTAGTGGGATGCTCAACTGTATGAGTGGTAGCCATATTAAAGGAGACTACTGTACAGTCTATCAGAGGGATTTGCCTTCATAGAGAGGGGCTGTATTAGAGATCACTATATATTATCTATTAAAAGGATGGCCTTTAGTGAGAGGGGAGGGGACCACTGTACTGTATATTTGCTCTTCAAATGAAGCAAAATATTCTTGCACCAATGTACTGACTGTCCATGTTTTTACTTTGCAGACTCTTCAAGCACCTGTTCATCAGCTCCGTCTATAGGAGATTTAGAAGAAGAACTGGCTCAATCGACCAAATTTGTAACAAAGGAAATACAAGACAGTATATCTGATGAAGCAGAATTGATATCATCAGCAAATGATGCCTGTGATATAAATAACATTGTTGGGGAAACATTAATAGGTGACAGTACGTGTATATCGCATTCAGATAGCTCATCAGTGCCATTCACACCTGGTAGCCTCAGTATATCAAGAGAAGACATGGACCCAGCAGTTGCAAAGTTGGAACAGGACGAGCTAGACAGTTTATTGATGCCTCCCCCATGGAATGGGGGAACAATGGGAGAAGTTACGCAAAAAGAGTCGGCCATCGGGCCTAGACCCACAGCTGCTAGTCTGGGCCTGAAAGAGTCTATAGAAGAGTGCATGAAAGTAACAGAGGAACAAGGTACAGTTACTGTCAGAGTCTGGCTATTTAATTGAACTCTCAAGGAAAACTTTTGAATGATGGCACATTCCAGGCTCCCAAACATTTTCTGCCATTTAAGACCCATCTTTATCTTTCAAGCTGCTTCTTTTAAAAAATTATTGGTTGAACATGTTTTGGTAAGAATTGATTTTAGAATTAAAATGAAAAAAAAAAAAATTCTTCAATGTTTCGATATTTATTTTAGAAGTAGTAGTGACAGGAACAGACATGGAAAGAATAGAACCTAGCTAACATATTATGGGTATTGATGACCGGGAAACATTTAAGGATTATGTTTACTTTTTCAGATAAATAAGTATTCTCCGTGACAAAAAACAAAACAAAACAGAACAACCTTCCCCCCCCCCCCCCAAAAAAAGCAACACAAAACCGCCCCAAAAAGAAGATCCATATTACATTTATGAAATTAAATCTGGTTCAGTTCCAGGTGAAGAATATCCCTGCATCAAATGAGGCTTGTTGTAGTTCTCCACCCCTGTATTTTATCCAAGGCATACAGTGGTCCCTGTCTTGAGACCACTCTAATGAGAGACCACCTGCCTTGGAAGACCACCTTTTCAACATACTTTGCTTAGTACTTTTCTTGTTATTTATACCTCCTATGACAGACCATGTGTAACTGCTGTATTGAAGATTCATTGCTGGCTAAAACAGTGGCATGTTTAATGCTCTAAATATGTGGTGCATTCACCCAATTTTCTGCACATGCAAAAATGAATATATACAAAATCCTCATTCATAACTGGACTTCTCTTATACTGAGACTAGAATGTGGCTTTCCCTTCCTGTGTGACATTGTAATCGTTACCATTATCATACAATAGCATTTGTAGTCTTTGAGTTGGGTCAATTGATGTTTTATGGACCATCTATTGATCTTGTTCAAGAGTATAACTTTAAAATTTGCTGGTTTTTATGGAGAAAATCAAACTGCCAATAAATAGATTTTCAAACTTTTGACAAGACTGGTCTTGCCTGTTGCTAGGTACTTTATTTTGAAGTTCTTGTCATATGTTATGGTTTTCTTTTTTCTTTTTAAACAGAAGTGCAGGAAGAAGATGGAGAACTAGATCTAACTGGAATCTGTGATGCTGAGCTTGAAAAGGTATGCTCACTGTCACATATATGTGTGTGTGTGTGTGTGTGTGTGTGTGTGTGTGTGTGTGTGTGTGTGTGTGTGTGTGTGTGTGTGTGTGTGTGTGTATATATATATATGTATATTTAATACAAAAAAATAAAAAACAAAGAAACAAGAAAGATGTGTGGATGGATAGATCATATAGTATTATTTACATTCAATCTAGCTTTTAGCATTACAAGTAGAGGGGAGAGCCTGGTGTGTTATCAGACCTTAACATGTGTCCCGCCTCATTTCAATAAGCCATGGCCACCTGTCTTTTTTTAACTCAGCACTTAAACATGCCGAGCAAATCCGTTTCTCGTGGTGTCCCTTCATTCTATGTCCTGCATTTCTAAATTTTGTGTAATCAAGCAGAAAAATTAAGGAGGAAATGTAAATACAGTTAGGCTCGCGTTCAAGTTAACAAACGCCAAACGCACCAACGTTTCCTAAACACTTTCAGTGAAAGTCAAACGTTTTGCAAACGCGTACCAAACACTTTGCAAACACTTCCAAACGCTTTACAAACACTTTGCCAAATGCTTTCAAACACTTTGCCAAACGCTTTCAAACACTTTGCCGAAGGCGTTTGGTGAAAGCCAAACGTTTTCAAACACTTTTCCAAACGCTTTCAAACACTTTACACTTTGCGCCAAACGTGTGCAATACATGTGCATGTACACTTGGTAATCTAATTCTAATGACAGGAATATTTTTAATAAATGTCTAAAAAGCTTATCAGCACCTAAACATCCCAACAACATGTGCATGCCTTCATTTATGGATAAGCCAAAAAGCTCTACTATGTATATTTCACAATAAAGTTGAAATTATGCTTTTTCAAAAAAATCAGTTCTATCTAACAGTTTGTACATGTATCACTTACAATGCATGTGTATATATTGTAGGCTATATCATTGTTTTCTTGTTTGCGTGACAAATTGAAAATAAGTATAGGTAGAAGAAACAAATAATATGCCTACATTAACAGTTTTAACACTTCATGGATTATAAAGTTACAGATCTTTCAGTAGCAAGTATACCCAGTCGCTGTCATACTTTTTCTGAAAGTGAAGTTCTTGAAAAAAGGCTAACTTTTAAAATTTCGAATGGAAATACAGAAGCATCTCAATTTAAGTATTGTTTGGCTTACTAAGTCAAGCAATAGAATTAGCTCCAGTGGAGTAAGCGAGGCGATACTCCGTTGGTCCTTGGAGTAATTATATATATTTTAATTGAAAATTAGGAACTATTTCGGAGAAAATTTTTAGGCAATATTATGATCAGATCATGATATTGCCAATGAATTTACTCCGAAACAGTTTTTGAAAGATGAAGTATTCTAGGGCCTGTACTTTTCCGCGATCGCGGAAAACGGACGGAATTTACGGAATCTATGATCTCAAACGGAATTTATGATTTGGAATGGAAATCGGCAAATGCCACGGAAATTAAGCGGAATTGGTGAATTTTGCCTCTCAAATAATTCAAAATCACCACATATGTCATTGCATAAAGCAAAACACACGGACTTGGATCCAAATTTGACGAGTCGGCGGCGTTATCGATACCACGTGGAGCAAAGTTAATGACAGGCCGGTCACACACGCTATAGACCCCATTACTACCATATCTATATACTATTCATTAGCATGGCATATGGATATAACGTGCAACAGAGGTACAATGATAATAGCGCCATCTGTAGGTGGAGGCTATCAACATACATAGTAAACAATATGGAGTCACTTTGCCGTTCGTCGATGGATCAACATTTTCCAGAGGCGATAAGAACAACTGTTTTTCCTTTTTTATTGACCACTGCTAAAATCAAGCCCTAGAATTAGTGAAACGGAAATGAAATGGAATCTGTATTTTCCCAAAACGGAAAAACACTCATTTTCAAACGGAAAAATACAGGCCCTAGTATTCATGACATCTTAAATGAAGAATTAAGTCTTTAATTAATTTTAGTTGAATAAGACACTTGGATAAACGTATTTGGATCGTGTTTTATATAAATATATACAACCTATAATGTTGGATAAGTGCACATTTACATATAGGTACATCATATATTGCTGGACCTGTTGAAAATACGTTTGGGGATTCTTCACCATTTAAATGGATTTGAATGCGTTTGTGAAAGTGTTTGAAATCGTTCGGGTACTTGTTCAACGCGTTTGGAAAGTGTTTGAATGCGTTTGGAGAAGAGTTCGGTAGCTTTGTGAAAGTGTTCGAACGTTTTGTAAAAGTGTTTGAGATTTTTCCCAAATGCTTTCCAAACGCTTTCCAAACACATTCCAAACACTTTCCAAACACATTCCAAACGTTTCCAAACACAAGCCAAACACAAGCAAAACGCGAAAAAAGCGTTTGGCTGTTAACTTTTAGCTGGGCGTAACTGTATCAGCAATGGGGGTCACTTTTGTGTGTGTGTTCAATGATGTGGGTGATTGAAGCTGGCATTGGGTGAGGTGTACCAGTGTGCCCCACATCCACAATGTCAACTTCAAACACCCGCATCATTATGGCATAACACACACAAAATGAACCCTCATTTCTTAATGGCAACAGTTACTAGTTTTGTAGCAAATTGAGTCTTTATAATGCACTTATAATAGTTGCAATACATTGTCTTGTAATTTTAAGGGTCTTTTTCAACTAAAATTGCTCAAAATAACCCAGATGTTAATTGTGGTCTGTCTGATTTTACTTTTTCTTGTCTATAGAAAATATTTTGGTGAGAATTGTAGATAAGAGCTATTAGGATAGCAAGCTCCAGTTGAACAGCTTTCCCTGTTGACCGCAGGGTGCAACCTGACCCAAGGGCAGCTGTTGACTGAGTCTTGTTCTAGCCAAGAAAGAGTTACATCACTCTGTCACAACACTTTGGAATGTGCAACATTTTGTCTGAGTCTCTCATATTACTTGGGGAACAATTAGTTTTGCTGTATTTTTGGGTGGTTGCAAAAGTAAGATAATATACTTGTCCTAAAGACTTCATCTGCAGTTCCTGTTGAAAAACATTTGAAAGGAACATGGATGACCAACTTCAAATACTGGGACAGACAGCAACAGCTTAGAATGCAAAGCCACAAAAGATTGTATTTGTGACAAACTGTTCAGAGGGCCATTTTGCTGCATAGTTGAATAGCTGGATTTTTTTAATGACTTGTGATTTTTTTTCCAGTTCATTCTTAATGAGGAGGAAGTGAGGATAAAGACCAAGATATGGATGAAAGCAAATTGTGACTACTTGAAGGAACAAGAAGGTATGATGCTGTCAACTCAGTTCAGCAGCTGTGGCATGACTTGCCAGGCAATGCAAAACCACTGGCTTTATACCGTGCATGTTGGGACTTTAATGAAGGCTCTTTTTATAAAGGATTTGAATATGCAGTCTTTATCTGGAATATAGATAACAATAGGACTCAGAGAAAATCAGTATTTTGGATGGAGTGAGTTATGATTTGCTTAACTTATGATTTGGGACTACAGCCACTTATTACATGATCCTGTGGCAAACATACATATGTACATTTGCTAAGCACGGGAAATTGTTCTGTGACTGAACCAATATGTATGCCAAACAATATTAAATTGAAATACAAGTGTTAGAATACAAAAACACACCCAAGAAAGAGCCTATATATTCCAGCATCTAAATTAAATTTTAAAAATGCATTGTCATATTGTCCAAATATATGAAAATAATATGTATTCATGCAAATAGGGTTCAGAGTATGAAAAAAAAATGCACAAATATTATCAGCAAACAGATCATACAGCCTCATGATGTTGACAAGGTGTAAGCTTGTTGTTTCCATGGTTTCTCACCTTTCACCTTTCATATTTGTGATTGTGATCAGATCAATTTTGAGTTTCAGGTGCCATGTTAATTAACAGTCTTCACCAATATGAGTAGAGTAGAGTACAAAAGACAAATTTAACTCTTTCAGTGCCAAACTTTGGATTGAGTCAACGCTTTTCTCGGTGTGCATTGCGTGCAATACGCCCAATGCGTGCCGTGAAAAGCTGTTGACCTGGGGTATTCTCTCTGGAACTATAGGTATGCTGGTACTTGATTGAAAGGTCTTTCTATGAGGAATACAAATCTGAGATCCTAAGATTCAGACTACTTTCACTTTAGTAGATTGACTTTAGATGTGATTGGCACTGAAAAAGTTCTTTCTCAAGTAATGAGACTGGAAATGCAGACAAATAGTTATATAGGTAAGAGGCTGGGCATATAAATGAAAATGCTAACATTTTTGCTTTGTTTGAATTTTGCAGAAAAAGCAGAGAGAGAAGCAAGAGACAAGGAACTAGGCTTAAACAAACCTGAAGCTAAGAAGGTGAGCTGACAGCATATAATTACACTAAGAGGGGCAAATTGGCTCAAAAATTTGTACAGGTACATGTAGAGTCTTGTGATGATTTTTCGAGTTTATGTGTATGAGACAGTTTGGACCAAAATATGTATATACATCGATTTCAATGTGAGAATTTATTCAAAACAGTAAATTCTTACCTTGTATATAGATCAGTAACCTGAGATTTTTTCCCATCAACAGAAAAGGAAATACAAGAAAAAACAGCCCATTCAGGCAAACAGTGCAGGAGAAGCCATTGAGAAAATGTTGCAGGAAAGAAAAATATCCAGCAAGATCAACTATGAAGTACTTAAGGATCTGAATAAAGTCAATGAAACAAAGCCTGTTGCCTCTGCTACTAAAATTGAGACCCCCACACTTGGCACTGGGTCCATTCTCGAGGCCACACCAGTCACTATAAAGAAGGACCCTTCTGCTCTTCAAAAAAGGTATGGAACTGTACACTACATATCATGTGTTTGTACTTGAATAAATTGGAATGTGAGTTACTCACACTGAAGTTCATAATTTGCAAGATGCAATATTTTGATACTTGTTATTGTTGATAATTTTGTCAATAAATGCTAAAAAAAGTGTGGCATTTATCAACCTATATAAACAGTCAGTTCTTGATCACTGAGACACCACCAGAGAGGTATTTAGTACATCATTGCTGAAACTGAAAAAGTGTAAAATAGCATAATAATAATAATAATGTATGGTGACAACATTAGTTGTCACATCTCTTTGCAGGTAAAGGCATAGATAGATAGGTAGATAGATAGATGGAGGGAGGGAGGGAGAGAGAGAGAGAGAGAGAGAGAGAGAGAGAGAGAGAGAGAGAGAGAGAGAGAGAGAGAGAGAGAGAGAGAGAGAGAGAGAGAGAGAGAGAGAGAGAGAGAGAGAGAGAGAGAGAGAGAGAGAGAGAGAGAGAGAGAGAGAGAGAGAGAGAGAGAGAGAGAGAGAGAGAGAGAGAGAGAGAGAGAGAGAGAGAGTAGGCATAAAATGAGAAATTAATTGCCAAACAAACATGTGTTTTAATTCCAGATTTAAGCGATCAAGTATATCACTGGATTCAAGAGCACAGGATTCAGAGGTAAGGTTATCATGATTGTAAAACCAAAGGACTGTGAAAGTCCTGTGTTCAGCTGATCTTGTATGCAAAGACTGATGATTGCTGCTATTAATGATCCTTCCTTGTGTAGTGAGTCTGTTTTTCATGACATGATGTTGATTTTTACCATTTTGGATGCATGTGTCTTTGCAGTGAAAATCAATCAGGTCGATGCATCCACTTTAGCAGAATATACAATGGTAAGGTACATATGGACAATTGATTCAACTTTGACCTTGCAATTAATCAAAAGTCAGGCTTAACAGAAGACAATTACATGTATGAAGTACAATGTTTGTGTCATAGGTCAAAGTATTCCTTACAATGTAGATACATTAATGTAATTTAATGCAGTTGCCCCATGCATTATTATTAGGTCAAGGTCACCCAAATGCAATTTCCAACCAAATCCTTTTCAAGGACTTTCATCATATGCAATATCCAAGTCAAATAGTTCTGAAGTTGTCAAATTGACAGTAAAATATATTGAATTTGTCCTGTGACCTTTGGAATCATGTCAAGGATACCCATATTTAATGTCAACCTCAGTAATTTCAAAGCAATTGAGCAAGTGCAGTGATTTCAGAAAAGAGCCTTCTTAGGATTTCCAATACAAAGGGGAAGAAATGATGATGATGATGATGATGATGATGATGATGATGATGGTGGTGGTGGTGGTGGTGGTGGTGGTGGTGGTGGTGGTGGTGGTGGTTGTGGTGGTGGTGACGACGACAACGACGAAGATGATGATGATGACGACGACGACGACGACGACGACGACGACGACGACGACGACGACGACGACGACGACGACGACGACGACGACGACGACTTGAAGTACATGTATGACCTATGCACCAACTGGGTAGAGACCTGTCCATGGTACATGTACATCCCTACTAAGTCTTGAAGGGAATCTGGTGAAAAGTAAGTTGGAGAAAAGTACATATACATGCACTGACAATATCACCCCAAAACTAACCATGCTTAAATGTAATGTCATTGATCATTGCCAAATATAAAGGATTCTTTTAAAATCAGGGAATGATAGCACTGTTTTACTGTGATCTAAATATCTGGATGGCTGGAAACTACCTAGTACTCTGAATAATTTTTAGTGCTTATTCTTTGATAATACACGTCAATCTGTTTTAGTTCATGTGTACATTAATTTTAGCCTGGGCTAATTTTTTTTGTGGTCTGTGTACATTAATTTTAGCCTGGGCTTATTTTTTATGGTCGGTTGTGATAGCCTCTGGCTAATGTTCAGTAATTTTCAACGAACCGAATTGCAATAAAGATTTGTATCTTGTATATGTATCTCATAGCAGCACCACATAGTATACAATTTTTTATAGAGACTAAATTATAGTACATTCCCACCAGATTGTAAGAGAATCCAACCAGTTCTTTATGTCCCCCTCGTAATGGAATAGGGACAGTAATTACTTTCCATGCTTATGTGCATGCATGTGTGCATATGTGCATCCATCCATCGGTTAAACTTCCGGGTCTGTGCTGTGACTCTGTTGTCATTTGGCTTAGAATGTTGCCATTTGGCTTAGAATGATGAAACTGGGCACACATGTATTTGGAGGCTAGAGTGTGCTATGCACGAAAAAGTAGGTCACTAGGCCAAGTATCTAGGTCATATTGTGTTTTGTTTTGTAATTCCTTTCATCTTTATCTGAGGTTCATGAAATCTTACACTTGTATCTGGAGACAAGAGTGTTTCATGCACAAACAGTATGTCGCAAGGCCATCTATATAAGTCACAGTGAAACATTCTTTTCATATCATTCCCTGGTAGGTATAACTCTATTGTCATTTGGTTTAGAATCATGTCATGCACAAAAAATAAGTCACTAGGTTAAGTACCTTACTCTCCCCTTTAAGCGCCCTGGGCGCTGTGGAAATTTAAGTGAGGTGTACACCAATTGTAGATGTAAATTTGTAACATTTTAGGTGTATTAACAGGTAAATTGTCATGGAATATATACAATTTTCTAATATTTCAAACCTTTTTGCCTGAAAATTTGGGAGAGGGGGCTTTATAGGGTAGGGGTGCTTAGAAGGAAGAATACGGTATGTGGGTTACAATGGTGTGTCTTCATATCATGCCCAGGTTTAATTCCTTTCACTTCCCCTTTAGTTTTATTAAACTGCCCACACATGTGTATATGGAGACAAGGTGTGTCATGCAAAAAAGTAGGTAATAGGTCAAGTATTTAGGTCACTGATATATCCCTCTCATATTGTGTTTAGGCTTTAATTCCTTTCATTTTTAGTTTAAATTCATGAAACTTCACACACGTGTATCTTGCAGACAAGGTTTTGTCATTTACAAAAAGTATGTCACCAGGTCAAGTATCTAGGTCACAGTGATATATACTTCTCATATCATGTTCATGCTGCAGTTCCATTTATCTTTAACTTAGATTCATGAGCCTTTACACACGTGTATCTGGAGACAAGGGTATATCATGCAGAAAAGTAGGTTACAAGGTCAAATATGTAGGTCACAGTGACATATCCTTCTCATATTATGCCCAGACTGTAGTTCATGTCACTGTGAACTTAGATTGATGAAACTGGACACACATGTATCGGGAGACATGGATGTGTTATGGACATTAATTCGTTCACCAAAAATTATTCCGCATGATTAGTATGAACTTTTAGTGTCAAGCATTCATAACACCTTGATGACTGCAATATTCCCAGCATGGATGTACTTATGATTTATCGATGGTGACTGCAGCGGTTCGCTGCTGATACAGCAGTCCCTCCTTTCAAAAACTACTCCCGTGAACAATCATGGGCCGTTTTGAGACCACAGTTATCAGTGCTATCTTTTCAATGCTATTTGACCTCCATTGTGAGACCACTTGCTTTGCATGACCCCTGTTGCACTTGCCTGCCGGGTAGTCTCCAGGTGGAAGGACTACTGTACATAATTACATATACCCCCAAGTTCATGTACATGAATCATCATTTGTTAATGTTAATTAATAGATAATGTCAAAACCAGGCAAGGGCCTGACGGCTTGGGAGACTGAACTGAAAGTGTTTTTTCAGTAGGAAGTGTGAGAAATTAGTCCGACGCGTTTCGCCCTTCTCTGGGCTCATCAGGAACTGAAAATACCGGTAGCGGGAAACGGTGGATCCAGAAATGTTCCCTTTGCAGCATGAGTGTGCCTGTTTTTTCCAGGTCAGGTGGTGTGGGGATATGTTCCAAGATCTGGGCCTTTAGGGTGAGGCCCTGGTGATCTGGTCTGGCAAAATGTCTGCCCAATGGTTGATTTATATCCCCTTTTGTTATGTAGTAGAAATGCTCTCTCAATCTGTTCATAAGTGGACGATAAGTCTGTCCAACATATTGTTTGTGGCATGTTTCACAAGTGAGTAAGTAAACTAGGTTATTGTGTCTACAAGAACCTCCGCTGGGCGTAGTGTAGCTACGCCCTGTTTTGGTGCTGAACACCCTGCCTGTGGTATCCAATTTATTGCAATATCTGCAATTCTCCTTCTGGCAAGGGTTTTGATCAGTGATTCCTGAGACCCCCCAAAAAAAAAAAAAAATATAAGATGAAGATATGCGGTTTTACAATTGGCTAAAACCGTGTCATGTGTGATTGTCTAAATACGTGCATTCACCCATATTCTACGTTCATGTCACCTAGCGGTCAGTAGAGTAAGTCCCAGGACAGTCTATTGACTGCTTGTCAATGTTATAAAAACAGAAACGAAAAATCCTTTTGCGTCATGGTGCCGTTCATCCGATAACATTACACAATGCTAAGGGATGGTTCAACATTTTCATCATTTTTGAATTAGTACTTACAGTACGCAAGGGGGGTGGGTGGGGTTAAATGGGTCTGTACACTTTCACAGGATATGGAAAATGATGGTCAATTTTTGAGCTGTCTTGTGCAAGTTTGCTATGATTTGGGGGCAAAATCATCATTTCTAAAGTACTAATTTGGGGGGAGGGAGGGGGGGTCATGAAATTTAGTAACCTAAGTACTAATTCAAAAATGATGATAATGTTGAACTACCCCTAATGTGATCACGTATTGCACACACATTTTGCAATGTGGAATGAACTGGCTCAGTGGACACCTTGCTGCAGCAAGACAACTAACATGCCAGTTTTGCCTGCTATTATGCACGGATTCAAGCTTATTTGTGTGTGTTTAGGCTTATCATCACGGGTGACCAGTCTGATCAGAAGATCATATAATAAAACAATTATAGTCTTTGAATTTGGTCCACCAATATTCACCATGGCCTTTGGACTTGGTGAATCTTCGTGTTTTCAAGTCCCTAGAACCAAGTAATGACGCCATTGAAAGACTATATAATATATACCTTGGTGTGTTAACTGTGAAGTCAGCAGGATATAATGTCAAATGTCAAGTTATTTATCATGGGCTTGTTCCCATTTCAACAGCCTCCAAGCAAGCAAGCACGTGTGGGAGAGATGGTGGAAGGCACTGACGTAGTGGTAGAGTCTGGCCCAGTGGATTATGTGGCAGAAGGTAAGCACAGAAATATCTGTAGTGATGCAGTCATTTTCCTTCTGTGTAGAAATGTTTGTGAGGTCCCAAAAGGCTATTATATTGACTGCAAACACTGCCACTGTATACTTTTTGAAAATAACAATTTATTTTCACTAAAATAAATTTTAGCTCTGCTAGCATCTCAGCCAGCAGAGTATAGAAATCTGTAGGGGTCCATTGTCTGTTATACTTTTTACAACTTCCTTTAAAAAACTTTTGCATGGAATGTTTTGATTTTGCACATGGGTGTTCCCAAGATGATCCTCTACCAAGTTTGTGAAAGAGATGTTGATACAAGTATTTTTTTTTTTTTTTTTTTTAAATGAATTTTCGAAGTTATTTATTTTTTTTTAAATTGAAATTTTTTTGTTCTCAAGAACTACTTGGCCAGTTACTTTGATATTGCAAACAGGATCAGCTGGGGTCAAGTAGTGCAGCCACTAGGTGGTGCTGCATTTTTTCGTGCTATTTTGTGGGGAAAATTTTTGTGTGAAAAGGCTATTTTTGCCTTCTCCAGAATGGCTGCACAGGATTGTGTGCAATTTTATAAATGTATAATCTGACTGAAGACAATTAAAGTATGCAAAAACGATGAGGATATATTAAATTTTGAAGAAACTGTGGGATATCAAACTTTGCAGCCATGTGTTGCTACTGTACAGGCATATACTGTGCATATATTGCAAGACTGTCAAATAGATTTTATAGAGATTTTACACAAAGATGTTCCCAGGTGGGCCGCTGTCAGCTTTATCATTTTAATTATCGTTATTTTAAATCAGAATTTCTTCTTCTCAGGAACTACTTGGCCAATTGCTTTGATATTACACGCAGGGTCAGTTGGGCTCACATGTTTCACCAAGTACTAGTACCCATGCAAATATTTTTCCCATTTTTGCAATAAGTTTTTGTGTTAAGGCTATTTTTGACTTCTTCTCCAGAACAGCTTAACAGAATTGCATGAAATTTTATCAGAATATAATCTGTTTAAGAACAAAGCAGTTTTGCAAAAGTGATGTTTTCTGTAAAGTTTTGATAAAATTATGGGATATCAAGGTGTGAGACCATGTGTTAGTAAGTGCCACTAGTGTATAAGTACATGGATACCACAGCAACACAGTGCATGTACATGTATTGCACTGTGTCAAAACTCTTGCACAGAATACTTTGCTTTGTTTTAAAACATATTTTATTAAAAAACAATTAAGTGACATACATGTAGTTTGCTTTTTACACATAGATGTTGCCCAGGTGGACCTGCACCAACATTGTGAAGAGATGATGATGGTGCAAAAATTATTCATTCTCTGATAGGGGAAGCATATACAGTGGTGTGTAGAATTCAAGCTTTGTGACATACTGACTTATATGGTAGTAATGGTGGATCCTTTTGCTGGGTCAATGATTACTATCAAACATTAATTGGAAGGTACCAATAAGGTTTCTTTTGGTGTTATTAATTTTGACCTTAAGTGACTTTGAAAGGTCAAACTAGCATATCAGCTGATATTTTGATATTATTAAATCTTTGGTAATTTATTGGTAAGCACTACTACAGGACATGTAACAGAGCAGTGAAGTCTACACTTGCAGAGCCAGCAGATTCCAGTCAGCAGAGCACAGGATCATCATGATCCTCTTGTTTCCTATTTAAGGTGTGCCCAGAATCCATCACAGAGACCATCAAGACACTGGAGGTTTTGTCTGCCTCTATCCTCCGAACTACATTTTAGGATAATTCAGGAGCACTGTCAGATGTGGTTTTGTCTTATAACACCTTTCTTAGATTGTCTTTTGCAGAAGCACCTTTTCATCTTTACTTTCAGTATTCTTATAGCAGTATTGAGTAATAACTGTACTTATTTTTCATTAAAATGACACTTTTATGGTTGCTCTTGATACTTATTTTTGGTGATAAAGGATTAGTACTGGAGCAATGTACTGTTTGACCTGCTGGGTGCCTCTGAGTGTCTCAGCTGTAAATTGATTGATATTTTTTTAAACGATGTCCACCACAGCAAGGTGTCTGGAGCATGTTTGACATAAATTATTTTGTTTTCAAATCAGAAGTGCATTTATGCTTCATGTCCACATGACCAACCAATATCCTTATGATGAGAAGTTTTGTTATCAAAAGTGACATGGAGGAAGTTAACGGTTATTGAGATGAATCAGCCAGATTTTATGCATAAATTAGGATTCACACAAAGAATATTTTCTGTCAATGTTAACATACTATGCAATAAGAATTATGTGTATGTATTACACTGAAGTACAGACAGTCATTAGTGTGAGCTTGACAAAACTTTATTCATTACATTGTCATGCAACCCCATCCCACACCAATGGCACAGTGGTGGCCAGGGCTGTATGACAATGTTTCATTTCCTTGACATTCCAATGTACACTGTTCTTGAGTGATATGGGCCAGGGCAGTATCGCAGTTAATATTCTAGTCCCATATTGTGATATATTTTGCTTTATATACATATGTTTTTATTCAAGTGGAATTAGATATTTCTTATAAAAACAAAAAATTAACGGAAGTCTGTTTTGATAGAATTAACTCTCTTCAAATAACAATGTAAATATTTACACTGACTTTATTTCAGAAGATGCTGAGGATGAAGATGCAGGAGACTACTATGAAGATGAGCTGGAGCACATGAGTGCAGCTCAGCTGATGGGACACAGTGGTAAGACACAGTTAATTGTAATGTGGGCTACCTTTTTAAGCAGACCTATTAACAAAGGAGCATCATATTTGATTTATTCCATAACACATCAGCTCGGGATATTTGTATTGGAAATGCAAACATGGTGCCGCCAGTTAGCACAATGACTTGTTTGGGGATTAATGGCATCGAAACAAGTCTTGGGCTGGTTCCCTGCTGATGACCTGATTTTATAAGGGCTAATAAAGCCTAAAACTTTCTTCTAAATTTCAAATTTTATGAATATGATTTGTTCCTCTCTCAAATTGATTTGCTATAATGATTTAGAGCTATGCAGTTTTTCAGTGAATGCTATGGAATAGGACTTTGCTCTTAGAATATCAGACTTTATAGTCTTCAAATGAAAAATGGGCTTACAGATTTAGGTTTGTTAAGTTTCTCTTTGCATGAAATAGGTGTCAGGAAGTCACCTGACCCCATAGTAAATAAATGGTCCTGTCTACAGGTGTGTTGCAGCACAACTGATTCCATGGCTAAGTTTTGTCATGAATTTATCACAAAAAGTTCTGATGGCTGCCTTGACATGTCTGATGTCATTTCATCCAGGCGACTGGTGCCAAAGGTTGCAGGTTCGAGTCCCGCTCGTTCCGAACATGAAATAAATAAATTTTGTCTGCATCCTTTTTGTTATTATCAATAAAACAATGTATGTCATCAGCCCACGGCTCTCCTCAGTCAGTGCATCCTGGGTGCATGGGGCCCAGAAAGTTTGTGGAAATGTGATTCAGTCTCCAGAATTAAGTTACATGTATTTAATTCAGAAGGCTTAAGGTTGCAATGACAATACTTTTATTGTGAGCTTGATGTAGTGGGAAAGGGTTAAACATATTGTAATGATGTTACACACTCATACATACATACTAACACACACACACACACACACACACACACACACACACACACACACACACACACGCACACATATATATATATAGTGGTCCCCCTCTTATAAGGCCGCCCCAAATGCAGCCAAAAAGTGGCCTTATAAGAGGGGTAAGGAAATGGTATACTTTCTGTACAAGAATGCTCGCCTTTCAAGAGAGGTGGCCTCTGGTGAGAGGGGCCTTATAAGAGGGGGACCACTGTATGTATATATATATATATATATATATATGAGCAAGGACCGAGCAAGGGATCAGATGATGTTCGACCGGTTTCGTCGCTTACCGCGACTCGTCAGGAACTGTTGGGTAACTGACAAAGCGCCTGTTTATATACCGAGGGGTAACTTTTTCCGTAGTTACGTAAATCGCGCGATCGTGATTACGTAACACAGAAGTTCGGCCTTACCAAGACTGTGGTTGTCACGGTAAGATGTAACTCAAAAGTAATTTGAATCGCAGTAGACTTAAAATCTTAAGACTACTACTAGTACACTGATGGGGTCATCAGGTGTATTACAGGCTAGAAATGGTGGCACAACAGTGCCACAAAGCCCTGAAAACAGGAGCTTCAGACTGTGTGACTACACAGTTGTATAGGTTGTGTGTGCAGTTTCCCAGGTGGTTAGGCATGATATGCCCACCAAGGCGGTGAGACCATGGAGAAATGTGCCCTGAACATAAAATTTTAGCATAAGACTGAGCAAGAGGGCTCACTTCCCCATGATGTTGAGACCGAAAGGTTCAATGGAATGCAATTGGTGCATCCAAAATCTTTCCCTGTCTAGTCGCATCTGTCTAGTGCGTTCTAGACGAGGGGGGGGGGGGGGGGGGGGGCTCGGATGTACTCTAAAATATGAACTTTTAGAGCAAGTCGATGATGATGACTTTGAGCAAAATGTCTGCCCAAAGGTTGTGCTAAGACTTTGTTACTGATGTAACGAAAGTGTTCCCGCAATCTGTCTTTCAGGGGGCGCATCGTTTGATATATATATCCCGTTTCTGGAGAACATACCTAATATGCACATTGAGATAAAATACATCAAATATATAATATTGTATGTATTCATTTTTGGATGACCACTTGATATTTTACTAGGCCTAGCTTATATTCAGAGCAGTTTATTCACTTCATGTATATATCCATAAAATGCAATTGGGAGTAAATTTGTTTTCAGGTGTGGATGATGACTATCAAGATGTGTATGATTTGGATGACATGGAATGATGAGAATCCTCCAAGAATCAGGGAACACATTTGATGGGACCAAGTGCTTGACAGTTACTATAGTTAGTGTACAAAACTGTAAATGAACTGATTTTCACATGTAAATTTTTGAGGTTTTTACATTTCAGGCGTTTTATTGTGAGTTTTTATTACACTATTTTGGACATACTTCCTGTTAGACTTATTATTTCATTGTGTTTTTATTTTTATCATTGCCTTCTGTCACTGAAATAAGCAAAAATAAAAATACAGTAAAATTTAAGTAAATATACAGTAGAACAAAAAGGGCAGTTGGTTACATTAGAATTGAGGTGCTCATAGTGGTGGACATTGAAATTGGATGCACAGTATTCAAGGACAGACAGTAGCCAAAAATTGGTGATTGGATCGGATGATATGAAGCACTTTAAAACTTT